>VCRD01000346.1:0-110936 GCA_006783055.1 Trinorchestia longiramus | reverse complement strand
GTAAAAAGTACGATTTAATTTGTACGCGATTAATTAAAATGCATAACTTGAAAATGGAGCATGAGCAGCGATGTGATGCTACATGTTCAAATCATCTGCCATTAAGGCTTGAACCACCCGCTTCCACCTGCCACTGCACTCGAATACGATGCTATCCTTAGGTTCTACCAGTTTAGCTTCCCCTGATGTGGTAAACACTGCAGTATCACGCATGTTTACCAAACTTTTTAATCACTGTTCGTACAATTAAATCCATAAAAAACATTTGGTCGACATTATAGAACAGACAATAAACTGTACCAATTACATTTGAGAAGGTTGTTTCCAATGTGTGAAGTCATGCACCCTCAATGTGGGTGTGTCTTGACAAAACTCAGATTATGTTGTTCGTTTTCTTCAGATACGGTGAACATTCGGGTAGAACCACTTTTACAATATTCATTTTGAAAATTGGCTTTCATATTAAAAGTGCTCCTAGCTCGTGCGACACTGTACTACAGTACAAGCCAATTCTTACAGTACGATACGATACATGATGAAAACTTGCATGCATGCTCAAGTTAACATGTTAGTATGTGTATGTATCAATATTTTCTATCATCCTGAAGCATAACACTTCGAGTCTTGCATTTGACGCCTTTTGAAACAGACTACTGGGTTCTTACAAATTGGTTCTTATACTTAATTTTTAGCCTTCTACAATTTTGTTTTATCACTGTCATACCAAGAGGAATATTTCATCTATCAGGATTCACATCATCTAAGCGATACTAACTATGACTTTAAGCCTAGTCATGACGCATAACATATCAATAGTGTGTAGTAATTAATACATGCAAGACAGTGAGATGAGATATTTAGAGCGTTTTTGAGCACGACACGTAAACATGCAGTAGATAACACTGCATTATCTTCTCAAAAACATTCAAGAATTCCCTTTGCATCAGACCAATACTGACACAAATTACTGATAAAATAACTAATGGTATTTGTGTCTTCTTGACAATCTAGTTTTGGCGTCATACCGGCGCACGCAGTCGTCACATGTTTAATATATTACACGCACTATAATGGCGTGTGTAATAAACTAGAATATTTGAGGGCAGTTACTGAAACTACCCAAAAGATGTCTGCAGTGAGCAAAATTTTAATGTGGCCGAGGATATTACAAGGAAACTATTTCAATTATTCGTCTATTCAACTATCGTAAACCCGCTGAAGTTTTGTGGCCAAACGGCTCCTTTTACACTTATTTCATTATTTTCTGCATGTACATCAGTTGCAGTGTGAATAGCAAAATGTTTCTGGTCTCTTCAGATCTTCACACGCGCGAAAGAAATTGTTGGATCCCTTTCATATTGTGCAGAACCCACTATAAATATTTCGGTGAACTACTTAAAGGAGTTTCCTTCGAATTATCTACAATCAAAAATGAAATATTTTAGCCATTTCAAAAAAGTCATTCATTAATCGAGTTAATAGGGCGAATTTTATTTCCAAAATTATTTTCACCCGTTTCCTTGGGTAAGTTTTACATTCTTGGGAAATATGGAATTTTGGTTAGAAGTTGATAACTGTCATAGGCGACAGAAATACAGGGTGTCTCAAAAAAATGTACTCGCCCTTTAACCGTTGCTAACATGGTGTTTTCTTTGTGTTGCAGGTGTGAGGTTCGAACCTTTGCGAACATGATTAAATGTGATTAAAGAATCATGTTCGCAAAGGTTCGAACCTCACACCTGCAACACAAAGAAGACAGCATGTTAGCAACGGTTAAAGGGTGAGTACATTTTTTTGAGACACCCTGTATAATTCCAGCGTTTATTCTTTCTTCCAAGCTGTCGTGTTAAAATAAGTGACAACTCAATGTTCGGAATGGTAAACATTATGATGATAACTCCTCCCATTTTTATAATGACTCTTTAAACCAGAGCAAGTACAATAATATTGTTGGTCCATCATCATAGACTATTAGTACCCAATTTTTTAGATAAATTTCTGTTATAAATCAGCAACGGAGATCATTTATATCATTATCATTAATGTATTTTTTAATTATTTATAGAACAAAATTATTCAAATATCAATATCATTCATATAAGAAAATAAACTATTTGTATAATTTTTTATATATAGAAATTAACTTGAGGTATATTAACAACTGTACGTGAGTTCTGGCTGGAATATAAAAAATACAAGCACCTTACGTGCTCAGAACATACGAACAACGTCCTAACAAAAATTGAACAAAATCCGTTCGACATACTATAAATTACATTTAATTTAAAACACATACTATGAGAAGTATGATGAGCGATAATGCGTTAATGTTGCCGAAACATGTCCGGTGAGTTCCAGGAAATACTAAATATTTTTTTATCCTTCTGAGGTATTTAAGGCTCCATTTCCCTTTTAAGAATGACAGGACAAAATTGTGTATTTTGTATAAAAATACAGAACTCAGGAAATGAGGCTCCAAATGTATGAACATTGAGTAAATACCCATTCAGTAAGGATAATAATTAATGTTAAAATATTATTACATTGAGTACTATTAAAATAAATAGCAAGCGGTACGTTCAAACTCCAAATGATGACAAATGCGCTGCAGTCATTGAAACTTTCCCCCGGCATCCCCACAGTGGCTAGATCGATCTCAAATATTTAGGATGGAGAGTAATTGAGCTCAGATTTCCAAATCATCAACTATCATTGTATCAGATATCAGATGAAAAATTGACTTTACTTCTGCAAGTGACCTAAGACATAGTTAACACGTTGACTCCGATTGGTCTGATTGGTCCAATCAGGCAATCCGATTGGTCCAATCAGGCAATCGGAGTCAACGTGTTAACACGTTGACTCCGATAGCCTGATTGGTGTAAAACTTCACTTTGTACGCATAGTCACTAGAAGGATCTGAAAAAATTACAGAACATAACCTACGTGGTATACATACGTACCACTTCGGAGTCAACGTGTTAACGTGCATGAAGATCTGACCCTAATCATTAGCAAAGACATGAAATTGATACCAATGTAAAAAACTGCATGATTTTGGCCTGTATACGAGGGTACATTGGGCACTTTTTCAAGGACTTCTTATCAAGTTCGGTGTGAGTATTACCACCTGCGTACTCTGCAGACAAAATTTCCCACAAAGGGAACGTATAACGAGCACGGAATGAGCTTTGTTCCTTATTTGCGAGAGTTTTGTGAATAAAAATGTTTGTACACGCAGCACTCATAAAGTTTTGTGTTGCGCTCCTTCTGGTTGGAGTTGGTGATGCTAATGCTATAAATTCATTAGATGGAAGTCTTGTACAAGAATGGCCGTGTCCTTCCTCGGAAGACATAGCTCCTTGCGTTTGTACGTATGATGAGGAATATGCTCTTTCCTTGGACTGCTCGGAAGTGCAAACCGTCGATGAACTTACTGAGGTATTTAAGGCTACATTTCCCTTTAAAGAATTTGAACTTCTGACCATCGAACAAGACAACTGCGAAAATTGCTCAATAACCTCCCTACCTTCAGGAATCTTTGGGGACGTGAGTTTCGTAGATATCGATATCTCTGGAACGCAAATTGAAGTCATAGAAGAGCAAGTTTTCAGCGCTTCGCATGACACACTCGTCACGCTGAGACTTACTTTGAATCAAATTCGCTCCTTTCCCTTCGAATCACTCGAAAATTACAAATCTTTGGGATACTTGTATCTTGACAAAAACCAAATCGAACTCGAAAATCCAATTCCTAGCATGGTTTTTGAAAATCTGTTAATCATAAATTTATCTTCCAATACACTCACAGTACAATCAGATTTCGTCTCGGATTGTCCTGTGGTTAAGCACGTGCGTCTGAGAAATACAGGTATGAAAAAAGTTCCTGTTTTTGACGCAAGCCCCATCAGTATGTTCAGAGGACTACAAAACATCCAACTGATCGACTACGGAAACAACCAAATCTCTGAACTCGAAGCGGGCACAATAGTTGCAGATGCATCGACTCTCAGAAGTGTCGACTTCTCTCGTAACAACATCAGCATCTTGGAACCAGGATTTATCTCAGGTGTGTTAGTTTCTAGTTTCCACGAGCATAAGAAATAAATCATGAACAGTCACCAGTTTCTCTAATGCTCGACTCGAATACCCTTTTCGAAAATAAAAATTAATGCGAAGCATTTGAATGCAAAGGACTTTCTTTTGATATTAAAAAACTTTAGAACTGAGGGACACTAACGGTAGGAGAATCTAGTTCTTACCATTTGTGCCTTTCAATTCTTCTCGAGAGCAGCCTTGTGAAGAGTAAAGCTCAGTATCAAAAACTGATTAATTTCTCCACTGACATTTGTAGCCTTTTGAGTTACTGTAATTTAGCAATAACTGTGAAAAATAGAGAGCTCGCTTTTCAAGAACTATCGTGATTCATTGTTATCAGAGAAAATTGACTAATCTTATGAAGCAGTTAACAAACATAGGATCAATTTCACATAGCCAGATAATTTAATTTTAATATATTAAATTTTACTAACAAATAAAATAATTGATATAATATACATACATATATATATTAAAAAAATTGTAAAAATCGCTTCCCATTTGGGCCTCTTTGTTTGTTAAAATACTGGAACTATACTCTTTTGTAAATTACGAAAATATCACTTATCTTTGATTAACTCTATACAACTCGCATCACTCTATTGGAATTCTCTTCACTGCATCCTGTACGACAAGGAGTAGGATAGTTAATCGTTATAACTATTTTAAGTTACGTCTCTGACTTTGCTGCATCAGATTAGTTTCCTCGATATCGCTCATAATGGTGGAAAAAATCTTTTCGACCGTATTGCATTATAAAACAGTAATATGAGGACAACGATATACGAACAGGTACTAAAAGTGAGACATATATACGAAAAAAAAAATTCGTTCGATTATGTAACAATCAAACTTTAAAAAATTAAGCAAAATTGTTAAAAAATGTAAAAATGAATTGAATTATCGAAGCAATTATGCTTCCCTTCTTCCACTTCTTCAAATCAAGAATTATTCGAGTGGATGGACCAGTTAGCAGACGGTGCAAAGGGAAAAGACGACTAGGCACAGAGAATAGGCTATTATTGTAAAACCTGTTATCTTAACTAAGCAGTGTGGAATTATGGATAACATTACGTACGCAAAACACCCGATTTAAATTAACAACATTCATTTTCATCAAATTCATATATCATTTTTCTTCGAATTGCTTACCTCATTTTCACTTTTTGAAACATCTTCCTATAGTACTGTAAAATAATCAGTTCGAATTTTTCAACTAACTTCCATCCATTGTTCTTCACGAAACTTACAAATTCTATCCATTCAAAGACCTTTATACAGGGTGTCCATAAAGTCTCTTTCCCATATCTTTTGAATGGTTTTTGAAATGGTAAAAACACTTTATGGACCCCCTGTATATCATACTTTATTAGATAGAAGAAATGATCGTCACGTAGCAGTCAGTAAGTAAGTAACTGTGTCTTGTTACTTTCAGGATTCTTTGCAGACCCAAAGTCAACCCTCACCATGTCCTATAACTCTATCGTGCACTTGGAGCAGGAAGTTTGGGAGGATATTTTCAATCAACTTCCATATGAAGACTCAATAAATTTATCAGGTGAGTAGTATCGTAAGTGAATTGTGACAAATATATGACAGATGTAATAAATTTTTTATTGTTTATATACGATACCCGTGATACTTTTTGTCTTGCTTTCGATACCAGTTCATAGTGTCCTATTGTAAAATTATTGGAATTAATCTTAAACCGAAGTTTGTCTTGTACAGGAAATCCTCTCCGTTGCGGTTGTGATGTGCAGTGGTTGATTCAGAGTTCTCTTAAGAACTCTCTTACAAACACAACAACGTGCGAAGATGGAGTCTCAATCGTCAAATTCCTACCAGAAGCAGCTTTCATTAATAACTGTTAAATGAATTTTGATGCTTCCAATTAGAATGAATCATGTTGGTACTTCACATGCATATAAATAAATGCAACCGACTGTATTCTTCGATTGTCCATTTCATTGATGCTTCTTACTGTTATAACTACATGACTTTTGTGCCCACGACTTAAAGGTCTGCAAATTAGTTTAAGTTGAGAAGCATTGAAAAACGCAATACTGCAGAGAAGAATGGAAAGCAAAATACTGTAATCCAAGCTGGGCAGAAACACAGCGTGATACAGACTCTAATAGATTGTGGAAATTCATAGGGAAAATATTCTCGAAAGTAGCATTCGAGGAACTTGATAAAGAAGATTTTACCAATCAATTGATTGTTTTTCACAATTGTCTCAAGGTTTCATGAGCTACTGTGTAGTCCATCAAGGTTGATCCCCGTGGAGAAACTGTGAAAATATAATACATTATTTTATCAACACCACGCAATTTTTACAGCGCTGAGTGTACATTCAGCGTAGAATGGAAGACAAATGATGAAGTGAAAAGAAAAATGAAATTGAATCAAATTCACTGTTGTAGGAAACCGGTACTTCAAATGGGCCTTCGAAAGATAAACAAATAAAGAAAAATAGCTAACTTCTAGAACTTCGCTTGGAATTTATTTCTGTATTTTGTGTTTGTGACATTAATACAGGCCGCCTTCTGTGTCGTGCCTTTATCATTGTGTTCCTATTGGAAATACAGTTGCAAGGCATGATTTTCACACGGCATGATTTTTTTTACGTGTGTCGCGAAGCGACGCACAGTAAACTATAAGTAATTAAGTAGTAATTACATTAGTAATATATTTAGCGTATAAAAACCTTTGAATTATTTTCTTGACTTTTTCTTATCAGGTATTTTTTAGGTATTGGTGCTTATAAGCCTAGTGAAAATGACTACAATGAAACAATGTCGAGTAATGTTACTGCATAAATTTAAAGAAGATCATTTCTGGCCCTGAAAGATTTCGGATGCGGCATTTGGTAACGGGAATGTTGAAATGTGATGATCAAAAATTAGAGGAACGTTGAAAAAAAGTCATTGATCAACAGGATGTCCAATTTGAATTATTGAATTAGTTATATTACATTTCTGAATGGTTTTATTCATTTCCTTGACACCTTCGCTCACACCCAAGAGTCATGCGCAGTGTTACTACTTCTAGTACAGTAACATGATTCTTGATATAAATATTAAGAGAATGCATTTTATATAAAACATTGTTTGGTTGTTTCAAAAAAATTTCAACTTGATCTATCAAACAAAAACTTGGGTAGTAGCAATCATGCAGGCATGCAAGTACATTTTGACCATACAAACAAAGCGCATGGAACTTGAAAACGACAGTACTACTGCGGCAGGCATTGAAAAAAGCCAATATACAAGTATTGATTGCTTTTTAATGATGGTGATCTAATGGGTACGAAAAGCCAATTAATGTATTATTTGTACGCCAGACGTATTTTAGAATGCACGCACTCGTCTGAACGACTCCAGGCAACCACAGTAAAAACATATTTTAGACACACAAAGACAGCTTTATGTGCAATCATGCCTGCTTTTCACTACTTTTTGGACTGAGAGGGTAACAAGAATGTATTGCTCATTTTTTTGGCAACCACAAGGTGCAGCAAAATAACTTCCTTTTTTTCCAAAGCCAAGCACTTTGAAAAAGAGAAGTTATGAGGTTGCACCCTGTATTAAAACCAGTTCCTGAGGAGCTCTGTGTGTAAATGTTTGTTCGATATTATTATTCAAGCATGACTCGGTTTTCAGATTGTGAATTCGAGTTGAAGTATTTGACAATTTAATAAAAAACCCATAAACCCATATAAACGAAGCTGGCACAACTGCAGCAGTTGCTGTGTCAACACACGTGTTTGTTATTTACGTTGCTAAAGAAACGGGAAATTCATACTAGAATAGAATAGGACAAAGAAACGAGCAGTTTGTCCCATTCTTAGGTTGATACACAAGTCACATGCCGCACTAGAGTTGGCTTTGATATGAATATCCTATTCATTAATTAATAGAGAATTTTTGATAACTCAGACGTAATCTATCCAGTAGATAAACCACAATAAAAAATCCATGGGTGAATATTCGTGTTGAGTTCTTCTGTATCAATAGCTAAAATATCTTCCACTAAATGTCTAGCAAGAAAATTTTGGCCATAGAATTAATTATGAAAGAAGCTATATAAATAAAAATAAAATGATACTGTGCAACGCTCTTGCGGACATCAATCCTATTTCTGCACCTCATGAAAAAATACTAGCCCTGTACGTGCTTCATGTACAATTATTTAAAAAATATTACTTCTAAGAGTAAAGGACACACCAGGAGTAAATAAGGATAGTAATATGAGGGATAACAATGATACTCTCACATTGATTTTTACGCAACAATTACCTGACATTACACAATAATTGTGCGTCTTCGTATACGATGGTTATACGAGACTTTTGACACGCATTATAATTTTCTGTACACATATGCATGTATCACTCGTGGTACGTGATAATTACACGACTCGCAATTAAACAATTATTACATGGCACGTGATACATAACTATTACAGGAGTCTCAATACATAAGAACCTGGATACGTGGTGCATAATTATTATATAGAATAGAATAGAATAGAATCAGGCTATAGGAACGAACCTTCTGGCCCATTCTTGGGTCGGATAATTACTTCGATAATTATTCGGTTGTTTACCCAAGTCCCATGCCGTATTTCTAGCTGCGTCAACCATGTCGGCAGCGGTATTCGAACCCGGGTCTTTCCGCTCGCAAGCAGATTCGTTCACCAGTCGACCAAGCTGGTCGACTCTCTGCGCATAGCTAGTACACGACGCGTGGTACATAATTAATACACGACTAAGTACACAGCCAGTCCATGACTTACAGAACACACTAAATTCATTTTTAAATTTTTTTTGACGTCATGGCTATCAAAGGCTCATGTTCAGAAACGTCGGTACGTTCTAATACCTTTATAATCAAAGGCGTATCAAAAATTTATTTAGTATGAACTTATTTAATTTTTCCAGAATTTTTATCATAGTACACAATAATTTGAACATGCACTTTACCGCATTCTCGATAAAGTTCAGTCAATGTAAATCCAGTAAATTCCCATAAAACTAGCGTCCATCAAAATATATAGGAAACGCAGAGCTCAAATGCAGTGGTAATCCATCAGTTTTTATATAATTCATTCATTATTAAATTCATAATCCACTCGACATAGGTCTAACGATGTCGTTGAAGTCAAGAGTATTTTGCACGAATTTCTTATTTCAGCTCTGCAGCTTTACCAATTGTCTTTTACTTTTCTCTTATTGGAGCAACAGTATGCTATTAAGAGTACTATAAAAAGTAGTATATTAAAAAGATGCGTTGCCCGAACTGCTTAGTATTCAGTCATTTATTAAATTGATATTTGAGTTGCTTCTGAAAGAGGCTATACTAACATCAAAACTACAATGCATACCGTATAGGCATGAGAACAAACTTTGATCCTGATAATAATTATGAAATCTCAATCCCCCCCAGTAAACTTGTATGTTAACCCTTCGAAGACGCACCATCTATTGACCCAGAATCTTCAACAGTATATATTTGTGTTTCACAATATTTTAGTCAAAGTATTACGCTTTAAATTTAAACGTCAGTCTAAATAATTCCTGGAGAATGAGGAGAAGAATTCTTTCCTCAAAGAGGCAGGAAAATCTTAGCATCATTGAAAAGGTCATTTTTCAATACTGGGACCACATGCTCGAGACCAAAAGATAACAAAATACAGTACGTAGTTCGCTGCGTCAACTCCAAACTTCATTCTATCACAAATTCCCTCACCAATGTAGTTAAATCTTCCGTACATCTTGAACTTCATCTAAAATTTTTAAAGGCCTCAAAGTATCATACAATGACCAAAGTAAAAACAGTGAGTGAGAAAGCTGTAGTGTAATTTAATTATTTAAAAAAAACCATGCAAGAATAATTTCATTCGATTATCTCGGTGCATTCAATGTGAAATTTATTTGCCACATCAGTAAAAGGATAATAATTATTCATCGTATTCAAAGAATTCCGACTACTAGTGCTGGTGCAATCAGGACACTGTGTGCTCGGCAGATTAGGTGAAGTAATCTTAGCCAACGCACATGTATGATGTTACATTTATGTACTCGTACGCGCATTCAGTAGTGAACTTTGATGAAATAAAAATGCTTACATGACATTTCATACGGAAGCATTGATGAAGCTACACGAGGATATGTTGAACATTATCCTTAGCTGATAACAAAGTTGCTTCGACATTTTCTACCTATCAAATACTGTGGTCTTCAAAATGAAGGAAGCAAAAAAAACGACTGGTGAATGAATATTATTGAGTCAGGAGACAGGAATGTATTTTTCCGTCACATGATGGACTCTTAAATGACCGTCTCAGCGTGTGTCGTCTTCCCAAATTATCAGGAGACACGGGAACCTTCATGGCAAGGGTCACGTCTTCAACCACAGGGTAACTGTATACCTTTGACGAGGAAAGTGTATCGAAATTAAATAGCCGTAAATTTAAGAAGTTATATACTGAGTAATAATAACTTTCGTTGACCAGATTAGGGGAATGGACCTAGCTGTGACGCCAATTAATCACTAAAAACCACTCTAGATTCACCAGTATTAAGTAAAAAAACAGTATGCATTCAAGTTCTTGCATGTCATCCATATGATAATTTTTGTGATTAGAAAGAACCCCCGTGAAGAGAATGTAATGGACGTCTAAATAATCTAATTGCGTTGTCCAACAAACACTCAGACACCTGCAACCGCACGTTTATTCTCCCATGCTAAAAATGTTTATCAATTTCGTTACATCCTGTGACCCGACGCTCTTCATTCACTATTATTATGGCTTCTCATAAATGAGAAGCGTAATAGATTCTCAAGCACGTGTCGCAATTGCATTAAAAAACATTTCATTTGAGATATGTTACACTCGCAGTCAGTGCGCATCCACCCTGATATTTTTCGAACGTCTAAAAATACAATGAAAAGCACTATCACGATTCTGAAGTATCCCTGGGAAAACCCTTGTTCCCATCAGTATGTCGGTGTTGTGTGGTGCATTACATAAACAAAATTACCTGCACATCACTCTTAATGTCTCATGAAATACGAGTTCTAAAGTACCCACATCACCTCGTATATTCTCGAAGTTCCCACTAACTCGTGATTAAATTAATCATAGACTGTCCACGGGAGCTAGTTATGGTGTCGAAAATATTATATTTGTGAGCAGATATAAAGTATTATCTATTTTCATTCACCTCATAGTCATGACCTAAGAAAGGATCTCTGGGTAATGCGCCATTATGCAGATCCTACGCACAGACCAAAATACTTAATAGGAAACGACCTGACAAAATACTGTTTGTTAAATATGAATGACGTAGAGATCGACCACGGTCCTCAGCTTGATGCAGGAGACAGGGCTGTATGTAGACTACTACAAACTACTTTTTCAAATCAGTTCGCATTACTAAACCACGAGTCTGAAAACAAATAGTATCATATACGGTACATTATTACAAGCGGATTGAAAGTGTGCACTCGTATTACATGTAATATGCTCATCATTATCAGCTGACATTTGAAAATGGTACTTAATTATGGAATCCAACGAAGCAACATCCTGGAAGTTTTCCCTTAAGCGCTGAACAATCTGTGCAGTGAATTTTATGTATGCAATTTATGGTTTCGGTTAGCAATTTTGTATCACTGGTAAAACAGATAATAAAGTTAATAAAATTTTTGTAGAAGTGGAAACCGAAATCACGGACGGCTGCTCGGCTACAACCTTTGATCGTTATATATACAACACAAGGCAATTTATTCATTCTACAGAAGAAGATGCTAAGTCAGAGAGTATCATATTACCGTCATAATACAAATAATAATTTGTATTTCAAATATTTGTTTTAAAACACAAAATAATTTGTATTTTTAATATTCATTTCAAAATACAAATTAATTTGTATCTTAAATATTTGTAATTAGGATACTGGGTACAAAAGTATTTCCAGTATCTTTTCCAAAGTTCACTCATCACGCAGCAAACTCATGAGCTGTCGTGAGGCTGCCCACGGCCACTCACCTATGCTGCAATGCTGTGAAGATTTTGAGTTTGTTGGACAAACGTTTGAATCCAGCAATGATGAAGGTTCAAAACTGTTCACGGAAATTTCTTGTTTGTAAATCATGACATGGGAAGAAGGGAAGACAGGATCCAAGGAATCAGGAGCTCTTTTCCGTGAAGAAACTTTCCCATAATCAGGCACCCTCCAGTTACCTGGGAGAAAATTTTCAACTCCTCCGAAGTTCATCACTGATGGGAGTCTGACAAATTTGTATGGAATTGAATTTTTATCAAAAAATAACGCATGTCACAAGAAACAAGGGTACACGTAATAAACAACAATACATTATCGACTTCTTAAAAAATTCATCTGACCTTGAGTCGTGGTAGCCTGAAAGCTGAACCGGTCGATCTGTATGATGTTGGTACTCTTTATCAGTGTCGCAAAATTAACATCAATATTTTCGTATAATTGCAACTATCACTTGGTGGTTAAGTCTAATATGAATGCATCCACAGCTCGCTCGCTGATGTTTTCTTCTTAATCAGCTTTGCTCGTGGGAATTTACAGGTGCTTGTTTACCTTTTTTCAGACTTGTTGTCCCACACGACGGCTTTATAGGAAGCAAATACAACAGTTTGGTCTTTAGTGCACAGCGAAGTTGAGCTACACAATATGTATCAGTCATTAACAATTTTGAAGCTTTGTTTAGTGCTGCCACTGATCCAATTGACCTCGGCAGGCTCAGTAGAACCGAAGGAGAGTCCGGAAGCACAATGGCCGTGTCCTATAGCTGATGAAATAGTCCCTTGCGTTTGTACCTGGGATGAAAACTACAACCTTTTCTTGGATTGCTCAGCAGCTAAAACGCTCGAAGAACTGAGTAATGCATTCAACGCTCAATTTCCATTTGAACATTTCTACTCTCTTACGATAGACCACAGTGGATGCACCAATTGCTCTTTGACATCCCTTCCTGCAGGAGCGCTGGGCAACATTGTCACTTTCCATGATATCACAATCGCTAAAACGAAAATTGAAGTCGTAGAAGAGCAAGTCTTCAGTGCTTCACATGACACACTCGTCACGCTGAGACTGTCTTCAAATAATATTCACTCTTTCCCTGAGGAAACAGTGGGATCGTACAAAACTATTGCACATCTTTACCTTAATGATAATGACTTCTCTGTCACAGACCCCATCCGTAGTGTGAGTTCCGATCAACTCTTGATAATCAATTTATCTTCAAATGATCTCTCCGTACAGCCTGATTTTGTCACAAATTGTCCTGCTATTAAACACGTGCGCCTGAGGAACATGAAAATGACAGAGGTTCCCACTTTTGACAAAAGCCCCATCAGTATGTTTACTGGACTGCAACACATCGAACTCATAGACCTCGGAGCAAACTTCTTCACCGAAGTTCAGACGAACACCATTGTTGCTGAAGCTGCAACGCTCAAAACTGTGGACTTCTCTCAAAACAACATCAGCATCCTGCATCCAGCCTTCGTTACAGGTACGGAGGCTTTCTAAATTCAAGAAGAGGCAGGAACAAAATAACTTGTACGTACGACTTTTTGTAGAGTTTATGAAGGACTTTTAAAAGAATTATGTCGCTGAAAATTTGCATTTGTTATTGTTTCAAATCAATTGCATACTGTACAAAAGCATCACAAGATCTGCGGGTGAACGTCGAGTTCAATTGAAGTCAATTATAATGCCTCCAATTTTATAAATTGCTGACAGAGTTTTGAATCCACAAAAAGCATGAAAGTGATGAAGTTTAGTATTTTCAGTTGCAGCTCTTCAGTTTAAAGAACATTTTAGAATTGTTTCAATTATAAGACATTAAAATCGTACGTGAGTGGAATACGTCACGAGAAAGGATCGTGGCAAGGGAAGGTCATGCACAGAATTAGTGACTATCGTAGTAAATGAAAACTAATAATTGCTTGAGAGTCCATGCATTGTTAAACAGCATTGCAGGTTCGAAGAAATTTATTGCCAAACGATAACAAGCGTCCTAAAAGACTCAGATCTCTTCAACTTTCAATATAGTTAAAACAGACCAATCTTGGTAGAATTGGAGCCTTCTGCGTTAACCATATTGGATAACTTGTCTGTCACTCAAAAGAAAAAAAGGTTGATTTTGGGCAAATGTAACGGTGAACGCGTCCAACTCATCTTTGGCCGCATGTTATTCGTGGGAAATGTACCAAGGTATATTCATTATAGTATATCATCCATTGGATCCACACAAC
This sequence comes from Trinorchestia longiramus, assembly GCA_006783055.1. Classification (NCBI taxonomy): domain Eukaryota; kingdom Metazoa; phylum Arthropoda; class Malacostraca; order Amphipoda; family Talitridae; genus Trinorchestia; species Trinorchestia longiramus. The sequence goes on along the minus strand of VCRD01000346.1, from coordinate 96,536 downwards.
TTTAACTGTTATATTTATGTAATTCATGATCAAGGTATTTTTTCTGATTGCAGGATTCACAACGGATTCGATTTTGAATCTAAACATGTCAAGGAACTCAATTACAATACTGGACCAGGCCGTTTGGGAGGATATTTTGAGTGAAATGGCGCAAGAACAATCTGTTGATATTTCAGGTGAGCAAACTCTTGCACGTTTTCCCCAGGTTTGACCATAAAAATTTCTATTCAAGATATTGAATTAGTTGCATGTAAGATACTAATTCACGTATTTTCCTTAGAATTTGTGCTGATCAGGAAACACGAATGATGATTTCTGATCAGACAGGACGCAACACCACAGCGGAAATTGAGTTTTTACGGTCACTTTCTTTACCAAGGACTGTTCAGGCACGATACAGGGACTGTTCAGGCACGATACAGGGACTGTTCAGGCACGATACAGGGACTGTTCAGGCACGATACAGGGACTGTTCAGACACGATGCAGTTTCGAATCAAGTCTTTGAATTCCATCTGTAATTTACGTCATGGAAAAAATAGTGGCAATGTAAATGGAATTTTTGCGAAATATTTTAACTACAATTAACTTATGTGAATATGCGTCTGTGAAGTGCGAAGTATGTGCGACTATGTAGGAATAGTTAAAAAAGTTAATGTAAATGATAATTCATATATAATTAAAAAGACTCAATTACCTTATATGAACATGAATTGGCAACCTTGCTTTCATTTTCGGACCTCTATATTGTCACGTTGTATATATTCGAGTTCGGCTCGGCAAAATATCGATAAATACAAAATTCAGCATTCAACGAAAATTTAATTGTATGATAAAATTTCTTGACAAATATTTTGTCGGTGAAGCTTGTCCTACAATTATGGGTTCGACTAAAGAGACTGGGTAAAAACTTTTTTCGCTCGCTATGAACACTCCAGGGTTCTTGACAGTGGATTTTCCTGAGTCTGACTTATTTTCCAGGTAATCCACTGGTGTGCGGCTGCGACATAGCGTGGTTGGTATCCAGTCCTCTGAAGAGTTCACTCACAAACACAACTACATGTGCGAGTGGCACACCTGTCCAAGATCTTCATGAGTTTGCCTTCCAACACTGCTAGAAAATTGACCTATTTTCGTTAAGATCCTCCGCTCGTTTAATCGATGATTCTCAGGTGGACCTACATGGGACTCCAATCCTTTCAATTAATTTAGAATTTGAAGGAAATCAGGGTTCACATGCTACAGCTTAAAAATTTCTCAGGAAAATTGTTAGAGAGCCTGAAAAGGAATTGTAGGAAACAGAAAAAATACTAAAATGCATTTGACAAAAACGCGTCGAGGTTAGTTTGAACTTGGTGTCTAGCATTGGGCTGGCAGCAATAAGAAAAGTAGAATGAAATGCGTTCGTAAAATTCCCCGTTTAAGACACTTGACAGAATTAAGATTAGACCTCCAGACGTCAAATGATTTTTGTGATAAAACGAAGATAGAAGTTTATTTTCAGTTTAGAGAAACTCTCTGATCGAAACTTTACACACATTATATATATATATATATATATATATATATAAAATTAGCATACAAGCATATAGTACACAAGAGTATATCAATGTTACCAGGCTTATTTTGAGGTTGTTTTTGGAACATTGAAAAGTTACAAAACGATACTTGGTGGCTATAAGAGAAAAATTTCGATCTTGAGCATTCATCAATCCCCTGAACGACAGGAGGTTTCTAACAGACCTGTACTGTTATGCACAGTGATTCTGGACGACATTTTTTTGATTGATCTCAAAAAAGCTGAGTGAAGTTGAAATTAATGTATCAAGAGTCGCTAACAATAAGTCAAAAATGTGCAGCTGTATCGAAAATTTGCAAGGCACGCAATGGACATCGAAGAGCTGGTAAAGAAGAAAAACTTTCATTTGACCTTCACTTTATTCCACTAAAAATTTGGACTAGCATTTTCGGGTGTTAGAGGTTGATGATGTACGTGTGACCAACGTGGGTTTATCAAACTATGTTTATTACAAAAACTTTCCTCTTTTATTTTTTTCATCGGTAATTTGTTTAATATTTATTAAAATATGAACATTTTTGAGGCTGTGTAAAAACATTCTGTTCCTAAATTACTCTCGTTATTTCAATATCCTTTAACTAACCCACGGGGAATTTCGGAAAAAATAGACAGTTTGATGATCGTTAGAAGTATTTTCCAGAGACATTCTGAAGGTACAAGTGACATGCTCACGAAAAATAAATAAAGTTCATGTGATCAAAAAGTTCAATGAACAATATCTTCCTGTACGTAAAAAGTATTGCATCCGAATTTAAGTGCATTTGATTACCCCAATGAAACCATTAACAAACAAAAAATGTTTCTCAAGTCCTTTGTATTGAAGCAATACAGGAGGCGGCAACATAACTTCCTTTTTTCAAAGAAAGTTTATTTAAAAAAAAGAAGTTTTATTTCAGCACCCTGAATAAACCAACTTTTGAAATGATTTCTTCAGCTACAGCTGAATTTCTGGCTAAAGTGACGAGTATGTACATATATATTTCTATTATATACTTGCATAATTAAAAAAAAATTCAGGATTACCATGACATGGAAATGCGCTGGAAGTTTGTCCATAAATGTACACTATTGAATCTTATGATACAAAATACTGCAGTACGTGATAAATTAATTTTATAATCATCGTATTCCGGATTCTCGGTGTAAGGAACGACTTCAGGCTACAATTTTGTCTACGGAATACTAGCCCTCGAACTTCAGAAGACAACTGGAAATGCAAAGCCAAAAATGATATTTTTTAAGCCATCCAGAATTTTAGCCAGTCGAATTTTGGGGTTCTTTTAAAGTTAAATAGGTAGGTTAGTGTATATAAAATAAGTAAAATTAAGTTGAGTAGGATTAGTTTGGGTTGATTTAAATGAAAGAAATATTTGGGTAATTGAATGACATCCAAAGAAGAAGGGGAAATCAAGAATAAGGACTGCCTAACTGGAAAATTAAAATCCACTGCAGATAAAGTGGTGGAAATAATAAGACACTTTACATTTTTGCTGATATCTTTATAAATATTGATTGAAATACAACAAATTTTTGACTATAGGTAAGGAATAAGACAAGAAGTGTACATTCAAATTTCATATTACAGTATAGTTTTTGTATAGTTATTACAAAAATACTCTTCAGAGGATCAAAATTTGATGGAAATAAAGAAAAGACAACTCGAAAAAATTACTTCTATCTGAAATATTTCACCTTTGACAGCTAAGAATAGAATCAAAACAACACACCGATGTTCCCTAGACTGCAAGTAGACATTTTAATATCTTTTAACACATTCATTGCGGTTGCCTAGCCGGTGCAAATCTTTACTTTGTAAAGGACATTTGCCTGTTGAGACGATCAGATCAAACGAAAACTAACGAAAGGTTTCCTATGTGAAGCAGTTAGTGTAATTAACATGTTTCCTGCGATTGCCTAGCCGGTGCAAATATTTACTTTGTACACACAGTCACTAGAAAGCTATGAAAAAATTACAGAAGCTAACCTGAGTGACCGCCCGGTGTGTCATACCGTAATGAATGTGTTAATCAGGTTTAAATTGTGAAAAATCTATATTTTACAGCATGGACAGAGAAAGTTATCTCTCGGAATTTGAAAAAGGTTTTATAATAGCTCTAAATAGTCAAGGATGTTTCTATAATTCAAATTCGAAGCAGATTAAGAGGTCAAGAACAGTAATTCGAATTTTTTTCGCAAAATTCTGAAGCGTACGGATCAAATAAATTCTCTGGACGTCCACCCAAGCTTACTCCAGCTAGTCGGCCCGAGTGCTACGTGAGGCTTTATCAACAGGAAAGAGTTTCAAAAATCTTCGAACGAGTCTAAAGTTGAATGTAACTCCCAGAAGAGTTAGACAAATTCTCAATGCTTCAGAAAGTTTTTTATTTAAGAAGAGAAAAACAAAACCGGAGCGGAAAAAGATACTCAAGAAACGCTGAGGAGAGTGGGTGAGGGAAAAAGTACAATGGAAGGCTGACAATTGAGCAAAAATTATCTTCTCAGACGATAAGAAGTTCAATTTAGAAGGGCCCGACGGTATTCAATACTATTGGCATGATTCGAGGAAGGATGAGCAGATCGTCAGCAGAAGGCCATTCGGAGAAGGATCATTGATGATTTGGGGAGCTTTTTCAGCAGAAGGTAAGGCAAGTCTGGTACAGATGGAGCGAAAACAAAATTCAGTAAAGTATACTGAAGTATTGCAAAAAAGTCTTATACCAATTTTTTAGATAATTTTCACCAGAATACGGCCGTGTTTCAGCAAGACAATGTGGCCATCCACATTTTAAAACACACAAGAGAGTGGTTTAATGGTCACAATATCCGCACTTTGAGTTGGCCAGCTAAGTCGCCAGATATAAATCCTGTAGAAAACCTATGGGGTATACTGGCTAGACAAGTTTACGCTGATGGCAGACTATTTGAAAACAAGCCAGAGCTGTTGTACAAGAGTGCAAGGGAAAATTTTTCAATAAATTCTCAGGAATTTAGTGAAATCAATGAATGATCGTTGTCTAGATATTTTGTGAGGGAAAGGAAGGACTTGTAAATACTAGTCATTTTTATGTTTTTGTCTGCAACATTCATAGTTTTTATGGAAATATTATTTAGGGCAGGGTGTCTTATCTTTATTTCCATCAAATTTTGTTCCTCTGAGGAGTATTTTTGTAATAACTGTAAAAAACTATACGTAATATAAAATTTGAACGTATACTTCTTGGTTTATTCCTTACCTATAGTCAAAAATTTATTGTATTTCCATCAATATTTATAAAGTTATAAGTAAAAACGTAGAGTGTATTATCATTATTTTCACCACTTTAGTCATGGCCAGGGCTGCTAAATCTGTTACATGAACTTCAGGGCACCACTGAGAAGTGCGACGTCTCTTAACTTCACTGACGAGGGCAGACACAATGAATATACCTTCTTTCACAAGAGTTCAGTAATGCTACTTATCTTTAGTGAGTGCAAGTGTCCCCAAGATATGCTGTCCAATGTAATTAGAGGACTGAATGAGACAAAGCAGTTTATCAATGGAAAGAACGTTTTAGAAACAGGGAAAAATATCTATTTCCTGCAGTGATACCGAAAAATCATTAGGAGCAAAATTATTTCGAAATTAATCTTTGTAATTTTTTTCAATTCATAATTTAGATAGATTTTTCCAGCCCAATAGATATTTAAAACTAAAACTGCACCATCAGAAAACAACCGAAATAAAACGAAATTAAAAGTACGTCTTTGGTACGATACCCAAATTTTGGTTAATAAAAATTTCTTTACTACTAAATAAATCTACACCTAGTAAACTTGGCTAACGTTAAATCTGTTGCTCATAATACTGATTATCTTAGAGTTCTCTTTAATCTCCTACATGAGAGTCATTGCCTCACGATTAAAAATCATGAAATCAAGCCTCATCACTACTGCTTCGAAATCCAGCGGACGAGAATAATTAAGTCAAATCATGTACAATTATTGTTCAAGTTAATAACCCGGCAGAATTCCAACAAATAATTAGAATACAATACAAAATGATAACAGGAACGAACTGTTTGGTCCATTCTTGGGTTGCTACCCAAGTCTCAAGCCGTCTAGAGATAAAGCATCCACCACGTATAAGCATCTTCATCGCGCACAGGCATTTCAGTCACGTACACGCACCTCATTCATACACATGCCCCAGGAGTAAAGAAAGATGGGAGGAAATGCAACAGTCACACTCTCAGTTATCAGTTTTTAAGTCATAATTATCTGAGTCGCATTACTTAAGTATTTTGATTCTAGGTTATTTACCTCAATAGTTAAATGACTCTTGGTACGCAAATATTGTAGGACTTCTGGCATATATATATACCATATATATATACCATATATATATATATATATATATATATATATATATATATGGCTTGAGGTATGCAATAATTATGCGACTAGCGAAAGACAAATATCACATGATTCGCAATACACAACTATGTACATGTTTTAGGTACGCAATAGATATGCAACTCGCGCTCCAATAATCAGTTTACTAAGTGTAATATCCAGCTATTTTAAAATGATTAGCTTTTTTGAGACTTGCAACGCGAAATGAACTTGAACGATTTCGTAAGGCTGAAAAATTAAAGAATAATGTGCAATTATATGAGTTATGGCAACTCTTCAAGCGATTATTTTGCCCTTGGTAAACGAATTGCTCTTCTTAGGACAGGGGATGCGATGTAGATGCACCGTAAACCTTGATTTCTAATCAATTTATTCTGAGAAACCACACGGGTGTGGTTGTTTCACAGGCAGCTTATCTCAAGCTACTTGTTTATAAGAAGTTGCGTAGCCTTCATGCGTCATTAGAGAAGCCGTTATTCGAAAAAATGTTTCAGTCCTCAGCTCCTTTGGGGCTTTGCTTTGTGTTGCTTTTGACTCAAGTTTGTGCCACAGTCTCGGTGAATCAAGATGAAAGTTTTACAAAGCGGTGGCCGTGCCCCATAGAGGAAAGGATAGCTCCTTGTGTGTGTACGTCAGACGAGAACTTCGACCTTTTCTTGAACTGCTCGGATGTTAAAAATACTCAAGAGCTGGCAGACGCTTTCAAACATACATTTCCATTCAATCAATTCTACTCTCTGACTATAGACCAAACGGGATGCGCGGATTGCCAGTTAACTTCTCTACCTGCTGGAGTATTCGGAAACTCTGTTACTTTCAGTGAAGTCACCATCACAGGAACACAAATTGAGGTCATAGAAGAGCAAGCGTTCAGTGCTTCTCATGATACACTGGTTACGCTAAGACTCACTTCTAATAAAATTAAATCTTTTCCTTTTGAATCGCTAGCAAGTTATAAAGCTCTAAAATACCTCCACCTTAACAGGAACCTGTTCGATGACTCAAATCCCATCCCAAATATTGTTTCAGAAAAACTCACGATAATCAATTTATCCTCAAACAACATCGTCGTTTCACCAGAATTGGTATCGAATTCTCCTTCGATTAAACATGTGCGTCTGAGAAATATTAAACTGACCGAAGTTCCCATTTTTGATGAAAGCCCCATTGGCATGTTTAGGGGACTACAAAAAATTGAGCTAGTTGACTTCGGTGAAAACTCGATCACAGAAATTTACACCAACACCATAATTGCTGAAGCCTCTACATTCAAAACCGTGGACTTCTCTCGTAACAAAATCAGCGTCTTGCATCCTGGCTTCGTTACAGGCAAGTGAACATGGCATATTACATGAGCATATTGGAACATGAGCGACAGACATAATTATTCATAGAACTATTTCAGTGATGAAAGAATCCATTCATTTAGTGAAATATTTCAGAGTACAAGTTTCAATTCATGGTTCTCTGTGGCATGTCTTGAGGCATATGAAATAAAATTTATTATTTTCGATGTTAACTTTGATTTTCGTAACACAGGATTTTCGACTAGCGCAAGCTCGACCTTGATCATGTCTTTCAACTCCATCACGCATCTGGACCAACAAGTCTGGGAGGACATTCTCAAGGAACTTCCATATGAAAACTCTGTGGACTTATCAGGTATGACGTCCCAAATTAAAATATAATTCGTAAAACTAGATAGTGATGAGCTTGATCTGATCGGCCCTACCTATGATGTCACAATTTTTCTATATATGAAAACTCTGTAGACTTATCAGGTATGACGCCACAAATTAAAATATAATTTGTAAAACTAGATAGTGATGAGCTTGATTTGATCGGCCCCACCTATGATGTCACAATTTTTCTATATATGAAAACTCTGTAGACTTATCAGGTATGACGTCACAAATTAAAATATAATTTGTAAAACTAGATAGTGATGAGCTTGATCTGATCGGCCCCATCTATGATGTCACAATTTTTCTATATTTGAAATGAAGGCAGGTTTTGGGATCTATGTGATCTTGTTCTTTAATTATTCAGCATGTCAGCGATCCTCCAGGATGATGCATACACGTTCAAGCAATGTAATGCTTATGAATATAATTGTATTTAATCTAATCATTGTCTTTCAGTTGCATTTCGACATGTTCATGTGTATTTATGCACTGTTGGCGCGATAAGGTTGAAACTGTCAGTTAACCATACGTGAAAATTAATGGCCTTGAGTACTTTCCCTTTTCCAGGCTATGTTTACAATATTTTGTGAATAAATTTTGCACTAAAAGCGAATTTAAATAAAATATACTAGGTCTTCAAGCTCTCTCGAGTTATAATATTTCACAAACGAAAAGCATGAAAAAATTATTAAATAATTATTAAGAGTATTTTTATGTTTTTTAGAGGTATCAAAAAAGTTAGGAGTAACGTTAGTCAATGTTAGTATTGATATTTTGTAACAAATAGACATCAGTGTCTTTAAAGCCTGTTCAGCACGCTAGTTTTCACAGTGTCATGTGAGGAGTATACAGACAGCGCATACACACATTGAACATCGAATTCTGCTCTTGAAATAGCTTTATGAATGATTACGTTAAAAAATTCCTGTTATACAACGAATACTTTTTTCTCCTGATAAATTGAGTAAATGATCCGTACTTTATACTGCAGAATTGGAAATGTTTAACTAGTCTGAAAATAGAAGTACATCATAAATTATATTTCTTGCTGAGTTTTTTTCGGGTAATTGCCAAATATTTTATCGAACATATAAAACTGACTCGTAAATTAAAAGGGAAAAACGATGAGTTAAAACGGATAGATTATTTGATAACAGAGAACACACAACAGCTTTAGACAGTCGAGTCCAAAGCCAGGATTTCATTCTCGAGAAATCTATTCATCATTCATAGCTCATGTCGCTCGAAATTTGGCTTTGAATCATGACAAAAGAGAAGATAAAGAACGAGATTGAGCAATACAAAGCACAGCCAATCCACACTAATACCTACTCAACCATTCCTTCTACATCTAACAAGCATACCACGACTCATTCTATTCCAAATAGACTAATACTTCTGATAACTCCCTCATAATTATGAAAGATTCCAATAAGTATCTAACATGAGAATTGCAGCACAAATATTACTAGACGTACCATTACAGCAAACAACACAAAAACTTTGCTGTGTATTTAAAGCTTGGATTATAAACATTAAGTGGGACGATTTGATCCCAATTATCAAGCCCTGATTTAGTTGTCCGCTTCGAATTGTGAATGTTTCGTGTGCTAGTGAGAGATTTGGGGTAAGGTTTTGCGTTAAATTTTGATTCTTTAGCCTTGGTAGGCAATTTGATCCTTCATATTTGTCTGGTCATCGATTTTAAGCTAAATTTCATTACTTTTTAAACGCAACTTATTGGTGTATTAGGCATTTATACTCACTTGAGCTGAGCTGCAGTGAATGATAAAAAATAGAAGTAAAATAGAATACCAGTAACACGAACACATTGTGTGAGAGGTCACGTAAGCCCCACTCGAGGTAATATGAAAGGGAAATTAAAGAGACCCACTGAGTATCAGTGGGTCGAACTTAAAATACTTGCAATAAGCATGCAATGCCACTAGGTCGAATGCATACTAGAGACAGCAGACTGTAGGTGTACCTTCCCCCTTTCCCGTAATTAGAATTCTCAACGTTGCGTTTAGTTTTCAGGACACTAGGCGGGCTCGAATTATTCTTCAGAATACTTGGCGTTCTTGAATTAGGGGTTAAAATACTAGGCGCAGGTCGAATTAGTCTTCAGAATACTTGGCGTTCTTGATCTAGAGTTCAGAATACTAGGTGCAGGTCGAATTATGCTTCAGAATACTACGCGCTCTTGAATGAGGTTTCAGAATGATAGGCATGCTCGAATTAGGGTTCAGAATACTAGGTGCGGTTCGAATTAGTCTTCAGAAGACTTGACTTGGCTGAATTTTGATACAGAAGTTACTTACTTTTGATTCTTGAATTATATTCTAAGCTAACTACATATTTTGCAGAAAATCCATTGGAATGCGGCTGCGACATTGCATGGCTGGTGCAGAGTCCTCTAAAAGCTTCCCTTACGAATACAACGACGTGCAGAGATGGAACCATCATCAAAGACATCACAGAGGACTTTATTCTGTCCATTTGCAAACTAGAATGATGTTTCATAACCTAGACAGTTATTCTTTCAATTAGTCGGCTTTTTAGGTTGAATTCAAAATAAAAAATCCGAACTAATTAAAACTTGATACAGTTATCAACGAATTTAACTTTTTACGAACCAGTGGGTTCATGTTAATTTTTAAAAAAGAGATACATTTTACATTTTAAAATTGAGCGGTAAGTTCCTAATAAAGTAAAATTAACAGCTAAGGTGAACTAGGGGCAGCAACGAGTTCGACACAGGACAACTGTCAATGTATCGACTGAAAACATTAACGGCTCAGCACAATACACATGAAAAAAAGTGCAAAAATTTCTTTATTCATCTAAATGATGGCTCCAAATATTAGACTGATCTGTATTAAACACGGCAGGCTCCGTGCATGTGCTTAGATAGTGAAAGTGAACACCTTAAAAGAAAATTAAAATTAAAAGTAGAAAAAACATCAATTTTACATTAAATCGAAGACAGTCGTTTAATGTTATACGTATAATATTCATTTTCTAAAGTTTATCAGTGGAAGGCTGCTCATGACCAGCAAATGGACACTTTCAATGAACATGTTTGAACAACTACTGTTATTTCGGCAAGTTCAATGAAAGTGTTGGAATATTTACCGTTATATAATTTTCCCAATAGTTTAGTTTTTTTTAATTCCTTACCTTCAAAAATTATTCATCCTCATTGGTTTATTGTTCAGTTTACTCACATTTAAGGATGCACAGCAGGATCTTCACAGGTTAGTTGCATCACAGATCGCCATAACGAAGGTAAAGCGCACATGCAGCCAGTCGTGTCCCAAATTTTCCCTCTTTAACACCACAACTTATAAAAAGTGAAAGTGACTGAACTTTCATAAAGAAAAACCACAATGCATACTGCTCTGTAAAGGAAAAAATATTAATAAATTTAGTTATTCCATCCAAGTTAAGACCACTAATCGAAATTTCTTGGATCTTATGAGAGAAGTTAACTTCTTTTGCAAAATCAGTGAGAAGCAAATTTTAAACTTTCTGTAGAAGCAAATTACATTTGATTCGCCTAACCTCTTTACAAAAATTAGCTGTGTAGTACACAGAGCAAGAGACATGTAATTTCTGCTCCTTATGTTCTAAATTTCTGTGAAATTTAGAGCCCCAATCGTAAGGAAAGAACAGTATTAACACGTTTGTTGCGATGCGACCCACCGGTGGGTCACTCAGGTTAGGTTCTGTAATTTTTTCAAAGCTTTCTAGTGACTGTATGTACAAAGTAAAGATTTGCACCAGCTAGGCAATCGCAACAAACGTGTTAACACGTTGACTCCGATTGCCTGATTGGTGTAAAACTTCACTTTGTACGCATGTTCAATAGAAGGATCTGAAAAAATACAGAACCTAACCTAAGTGGTACACATACGTACCACTTCAGAGTCAACGTGTTAACACGTTTGTTGCGATTGCCTGATTGGTGTAAAACTTCACTTTGTACGCATGTTCAATAGAAGGATCTGAAAAAATACAGAACCTAACCTAAGTGGTACACATACGTACCACTTCAGAGTCAACGTGTTAACACGTTTGTTGCGATTGCCTGATTGGTGTAAAACTCCACTTTGTACGCATAGTCACTAGAAGGATCTGAAAAAAATTACAGAACCTAACCTAAGTGACCCACCGGTGGGTCGCATCGCAACAAACGTGTTAAAGGTAAAATTCAACATCGCAGATATCACTTTCAAAGCGTCATCAATAATGTGTAATCCAAATTCTTGTGACGATCCAAATTACGTCTGCGGTCCTTCGCTCAAACAAAGCACAAGTTGTGATTTTGACTTTTTTTGTAACGACAGGAATCGGTTTACATACATAGTGGTAGTTTTAAAGAGCTTCTAAACAGAAATCTCCTTAACCCTCTACCGCCGTATGGCACTCACGGGGAACATCAGAAAAAATGCTAATTATGTTAAAATTATATTATATGTGAGCAATATGAGGTTGCTACTAGGTTTAAACGCGGCGGCATCATACAGCGTCGTTATTTTGGCTGCCTGGCTCTCAGCGTGCTTCATTGCATCAGTGTACAGACGGTCTTTGTGAGCTTAAACGTAGAAACTAGAAAAATAAATTCGTCGCTAAAGGGTTAATTACGGAATAAATTCCTTGAATAAGTACTAGCTCTACCATCTAAACTCAAGATTGGCAGATGGTCGAACTCGAGTCTCCTATACGGCAAAATCAATACGAATTGAAGTAAAGCGAGATTGATGCACAAAGTATTTGAATGATTTTAAAGGAAATTAGTTTACAGTACATATATGAGTAAGTTAGAGTTCAAGCACTTCTTTGTGATCGAAGGGAACTACGGAATCCCTGTAATTCCAGTTATTCAGATATTGAAACAAAACTTGCCAAATAAATCATTATTGGAAATATGAACTGAAATGCAAGTCACACTTAATGAGAAAAGGACATAAAAAGAAATCAATTGACGGAAAAATTGTCGAACATGAATCCATGTTCGTCAATAGACAACGTTTCGCGTGGCCGTAAACACAATTAATAAATCATGATATAAGAAAATGCAGACTATGTACGCTAAATACTTCTATTATTGACAATTTCACGTGAAAATTACCTAGTATTAACTTCTAATTATATGCAGAAGTTTGACACAGTAGTCAAGGTAGAACTAATACATGTAAAGTCATAAAAAACAATTGTTTTAATTTTTTCACAAATTCTCTCCGATTTTCAGTCAACACTCATATGGAAGATTGAGTATTATGCTTAGATGTAAGAAAGCACCAAAAACTGACAAGTTTTACAGTTTAGACAATGCTCCGCAATTCTCCTGGACTTGGAGGCATGCACCTATTTGTACTAACTCTGGAAAATAAAAAATCTGCGCTGTTATACAACGAAACGTTTTAACATACCAGTAGGATAAGAAACCCGTATATATTTGAATCGTCAAATTTATAATTCATGCATGCATAAATTACCTTATAGAGAGGGTAAACTTGGTGGTTCGAAACTTCAGTATTACCACCGCCAAATTGATAAGATGATTACAATAGATAGTTAAACTTAAGTTAAATATTTTCACATAAGAGTCTTTAAAATATGGGTGTTTTCAAATCGTATATTTAAGCATTGGCATGACACAGAAAAGTTCAACTGTTTTTAGTAACCGTCAATGCTCTACCATTTAACTTCCACAGTTTTAATCGGTCCACACGTACACTGTTCTCTTTTTTAAGCATTTCTCGAATTTGAATTAAGTTACATCGAGTCTCAATATCAATGTAGGATTGCCTCTATCAAGTTACCTCTCACTTAGTCAGTTAAATGGTTTTCCGCTATTTGTATATATATATATTTAGAGTTTTTTTCAGACGACCTTAGTTTTCCACTACACAAGGAATCACAGTCGCAATAACCCACTCACTAGGTCATAGCTGTGTACACTTTCTCACAGTTCTGGAAACTTTGCATAATTTCTGTACCAGAGTTTATATTTTTGATAATCAAATTATATATATATAGCATTTTCCTCAAAAAATAATATTGATTAAGAACTCATAAATTTAATTATTGAAAAATTCTTCTTTACAGGTCTTCTAAAGAGGACCTAATTAACTAACCTCATTAAACGTTTGCATTTCCATACAGAGTCGTCAAAACAAAATATATTTTTAGTATCACAGTGATGGCAAGCAGTTAATTGTCGTTCTGCATACTATTTAACCACTGAAAAGCCTTTATTATACTTATTTCATAACTAACATTTCTTAAAAAATGAAGCAAACAAAATGCTTCACTTCTGGTTACAGTTACACGGTTGTCACTGATCTCATGACTTAGATTTCCCTGCCGACTGACTCTGCCTCCAAAGTTTTTCACATACAACGCACAGTTTCACTCCTCTTTTGTTAATGGCTATAAAATTTTGTAAATATGCCTTAAACTCAGCCAATTTTAGATCTCTAACTCGGCTGGATGTAAAATGTTTCATCAATTTATTTCAGAATAATCTCTGATGCGACTCTTCGATCTTGCTTCTAAGAATGTCCCGCATGAAATTGAAAACTTAAATTAAAAAAAACTAAACTCACGTTTAGATAAAAGTTTTCTAATGTTCAGCTATGCTGGTAGATTAGTCTGTATTTTAATTATTTAGGTTTTGTGTCGCATCAATCTTCTTGCCGACTATATTTGTGACTTGCGTGTACGTAGGCACTTAAAAGCACATATTAAAAATGATTGCTAATCTGCGTTATGAGAGCCTAATTCACCCACTGATTGAATTAAGGAAGCCACGACAAGACATCCAGCTGTAAAAAAATAATGAAAACATCCATGAACCTCGATCACTAGTGTGTTTACATCCCAACAAACAACGACGTGAATCACCGCACTGCAGGAATATCGCAGTGTTCGTGGCTACACACACTTCTTGGGCTGGAACATCAATACTAAAAATTTGATTCTAATGGGACCCTAAAATCCGGAATCTTTCTCAGGAAACGGATTTGAACCTGTCTAGTACCAACCAAGCTCGACACTTGCGTCGATTTGAAATAAAAAGGTATATTCTGAACAAGCATTTTACCATACATTTTTCCTACTAGTTCCTTTAATGGAGATTAATTAAAATAAGCATTTGCTAGCTTCATTTACACATTTAGCTTCAATTTAATTAATCAAATCGATAAGGGTACAAAATCAAAACGAAGAAGGTAGTAAAATTAACAAAAAAAATTATTGAAAGGCACTGATGACTAGCTCCGAAATTAATTTTTTATTGGACAAAGGGAAATCTAACAACGATGGCAGCCTCATTTAAATCTAAAAAATTCTTGCGATCGTAAGCAATAGATGTGCTAGGACAAGTGGGCATTGCTCGTCATCGAATCTATTTTATATACACACGCAATTAAAAACGTTCTTTTCTGTCGGCTGAACAAGGGAAAATTATAAAATACATGAAGAAGCATTTAATGATGCATAGGTATTTTAACTTTAAATTCTTAGGTGTGCAATAAATGCTATGGTTAATACGGCAGTGCTGACCCAGCCGGTACAGAAAATGATTTTAAAGATTTGGCACATAAACATATGCACGCCAACATTGAACGTTTTAGTTCAAAAACCGTTGACATTCCATGAAAAAAGATATTGCTAATCCTACATAGAAAACTATTATAGACCATGTGCAACAATGCCTCTAGAAATTAATGTAATCAAGTTAACCACATTGTAGTTACGTACTCATATTCTTCCTAGGATGAATGAAGTGTCACAAGCAACACACTTACTCATATCAAACATCAACCATTGAAATTGAGTCGAAAAATGGAGACTGTTGAAACAGCTGGTCGGTGCTTGTGAATTTAATATGAACAAGACTTTACATCTATTAAATAAAAGAAAGATGACCAAAAGAAAGATGACCAAAATAATATCACCAGCTTGGTCGACTGGTGAGCGAATCTGCTTGCGAGCGGAAAGACCCGGGTTCGAATCCCGCTGCCGACATGGTTGACGCGGCTAGAAATACGGCATGGGACTTGGGTAAAACAACCGAATAATTATCGAAGTAATTATCCGACCCAAGAATGGACCAGAAGGTTCGTTCCTATAGCCTCATTCTATTCTATTCTATTCTAATAAATTCGAGCTATTCGCTAGCTTTTCGATGAATTGACTTATACTCATAAGTAGATTACTAAAATAACGATTGAATTCAAACAGACTGAAGCGAATATCAAGCCTCAATGTTAGGACTAACAGTCCCTGTTTTTAATAAGCTTTTTAACGATATTGATTTGTAGGTACTGCATGTGTATGACTCAATCTGAATTGATAAGTATTTTAATATATATCTCTTTACCTTCTGACTTACACGTATCTTGAACCGCACAACTAATTTTGTTCAATACAAATTAGTAATACATGGGAAGTCAAAGATAGATAAATGTTTATTTTGGACTTCAAAATTTCTCTGATTTTTAAATTTCCACGAGTTCTTTGCACGATACTCAAGAAATTGAGAATATTTTCCAAATGGTGTTATGTTTTCAATAGCACTCGGCTTGTTGAGAGACAATATGCTATTCAACTAAAATTGTCGGTTCCAGCCAAAAATTATCGCATCGGGTAGCGTTCTTCCTAAACTCTCAGGAAAACAGAACACATCTGCAAGCTTGCACGAAGTTGAAACTACGGCCAGAGAGGACGGGTTACGTTTGGCATACTTAGAGCAACATGAAAAAATATTTTCAAGCTCATACATCAGTAAACGGAGGATACTATGCATGAAGTGATATACATTAAACTACGCCAAATGTGACCACGTTCGGACAACTTAATTCAATCATGATTAGCAGTTCGTCATATTTACCAAATTCATGAGTAGACATTTTACAAGGTTACGTAAAAGAAAATTGTCAAGTGTAACTACACCATAGATATTGAATGTTTTTTTATTAATTTTAATTGTTACAACAGAATGAACTCAGTAACGTTAAATATTGTGCAATAAATCAATATACAGTTTAAATTCAAACAATAAGCACAAAATTCTGCACCGATAACTTAAAGGCACAGTGGATTCTGTGTAATCGTAAACAATCAAAATAGCGTCAAAACGTGCAGCGTGACCATATACACGGAAATAAACTGACTTCGTATGAATTGATTTGTGTATTACAGAATAAATAAAACATGATTAATTTTCAAGATTTTTACTCGATTCCTATCTCTCTACCAGCAAAAGGTGACTCGTTTTATACATTATCTTGGTAATAATTTTCGACCACTAAATACAAGACATTGATGCGTTTGATTTTGGACCGTAAGAATTGGTCATATTTACCGATGGTTATATTTAACGGAGTCTACAGTACATACACAGTTCATGCTACAGCAAACTTTCACTCCTGTATATTTTTTTTTAATTTTCTAAGAATCAAGAAACCAAACACATTGAAAAAACGAAACAAAACAAAAAAGCAATTAGGTAACAATTTTCAACATGGAATGTTCAGTGTCAAGAAAGAAGGCAAAAAAATGCACAAAATCGAAAATTCCGCCCAACACACTAAATTCAACATTAGAACTCTCAAAGAGAAAGCAGCGTGATTTTTCTTTCAATAAATCTATCATATTTTGACGTGTTGGCGAACGAAGCTTCTGGTGAAAGAACATCCAGTTAAAGCTCTGTAGGCTTAGCTTTCTTCGCTTTCTCTTTGAGTTGACGCTCTACAACATTTACAAAACTGAAGATATCAACGCTGAGAAGTTTGGGCACTTCCATGGCAGCAAAATGCCCGCCGTCTTCCTGGAACCTGTAGAATAAAACTGAATGATAAACAAAATAATAAAAAGAATCAAATTAAATTCTTTCAAGGTACACAGACGCTATCGTGTTCGATAACTTAGGACATAAATAAGACAGGGAAATTCTAAATTCTACAAGATGTCCATAAAGTCTCTTATAAAAGTCTCTCATAAAGTCTCAACAGCACGTCTTTCACAAACAGGATCCTAGAAACACACAAATGAAAAATGTCATTAAAAACTTTAATAAATACTGAATACAAAAAACAAATCTGAAAAAAATATCAACTGCAATTGTAATAATTTTTTGAAATGGTAAAGAGACTTTATGGACATCCTGTATTGCTTTATAGTGTGCATTCAGAACGAGATTAACTACAGAATATTTCAGCAATGGATATAAACATCTCTTGGAAGACTTACAACATTGTATTATAATACTCCATAATACCAAAGTATTCCAATCACAGTGAAGATCGCTTAAATCAAAACAAAATTGAAACGTAAAACGTGACGCTTTATTGTCGTCCTATGGACGGACAGCTCCAATTGCTGAAATCGTTTTGCGACCTAATGTCTGATTGAACTCCTCTCGAAAGACATTGAACGAATATGAACAATGTTCCAAAGAAGGTATGTCTCTAGTCAGTTACAATGTTTTGCACAACAAGCAGTCCTTATTGCACATTTCGAATTTACCAAAGTGTTCGCACAAAGAGCCAAGCATCTCAATGCGGAGAACACTGTTGTAGAACAATCAAACTGACGGGTATGGTAGTAATGGTATCGAAGACTATTGTCCGCTTGAACGAGGTAAATAAGGAGAATGAACAAAATAATGTATTAATTACAATAACTGTACATCCATAATACACTCCTGCAACATTCAAACGAATAATTTTCTTACTTGTAAAAGACGAGATCAGTAAGCTTTGAGGTGGCGAAGTTCTTGGGAGTGACAGCCAAATCGTGTCGAAACACCGACAGTCCAGACGGTACAGACGTGGGGATGCTGCAAATCAGAGGTAAAAAGTTATGTTAAAATTTATCATCACATAAGTATGAACTGAGAATAGTAATAGATTACAATACAGCGAGTTGTGATTAATTGATTTATCAAGAAACGAATAGAGCTTCGGTGAACTTAGACGTTGCATCGAAGACGATAAAATACGATTGCATTACCCATTTATATTTTGGACGAAATTCGACCTGCAAATCATCTGCGGCATCCATTTCATTATCTTCAGACTTTGCAATGTTCATTTGCATATGTTTCTTTCTTGACACAATTTTTATAAAGAAAATTGATCTTGTCGTTAATAGAATGGTAGAAGGCACAAAATTTTCTTTGCAAGCTAAGATAAATAAAATCTCATAGAGCGAGTAAAAATAATGACAAATTTCGTATGCGTCATAAAACAAAGGAAAACAACAAGCTTAAGCTTCCTTTAAAGCGAGAGAAAAAAATTAATTCAAGTAAATTGATAATTAATCGGTGCACAATTCAACTATTCCTAACCAAAGGGGCACTTCATCCTATTCAAGTCATTTCCACCTCATGCACGACGGTTGCCTACAGGTGTTCACCTAGTTTATTAGGATACCATCACGGAATTACAACCGAAGCACCCAGTAAAGCGTTGTTTCATGATGGCGATGTTGTCCTTTCAGTTGCAGGAGAAACATTTTCGGGGAACATTTATTTTGTAAAAATATGCAGTACAATTTTCAAACTGAAATATAAGCGCTTATGTAAACTTAGTAATTAAGCTTGAATGTGTTTAGATCTTTAATAACATCACAATTGTTACAACAAAAAGTGTATTGCAAAAGTGGCATTTCATTAGTTTTTATAGTCAAAAGTCAAACTGAATGCGTTTCCTTTTGTCTCTGATTATTTAATTTGAAGAGAAAAGCGAAGATGGGTCCCGTACTACGAACTGTATTTCAAGAATGGCAAGCTATGCACGAGTGCAAGACGACTGGCTATTGTTAAAATTGTATACAAAAACCCACACTAAATCAGTCGTAAATAAGACGCACACATTAGCGTGTCCAAGCAAAACGGAATATCATGCTAACTACGAAGAGTTACATAACTTCATATTCTTGCACATTTTACACTATTTTCCCGTTTCGGTGAAGGGATGTATGATCTTTGAGAGGCGACGCAGTTTAAAAAACTTTAGACAATATCACAGTATGGAGATTTTGAAACGGCCAACATTTATGATTCATCAGTAAATAGGCAGTTTTTCAGCCAAATAAGATGTGCACTACTTGACGCTAAAAATACTCATCACAAGCTGTCATTATCCTCTTCCCTTTTCTTTCAAGTCAGCATACTTGATCTTACATTTTTCAATGCTTTAAGGTTATGCTGTACTTTGTGCGCACATAAGAGCAAGAACTTCAAAGTATTAGATAAATCACTTTGACAAACATAGTACTACTTAAGGAACTTGAATAATTATGTGCGACGATTAACATACTCGACTGACGGCAATAATATTTTCGTCGCCTTAATTATGAATAAAATCGTTGGAACGTAAGAAAATTGCTTGCTGTATGACTGACTAGGAGAGCACGTTCATGGAGGAAGAGGGACTGAAGGTCTCTGCGTAGAGCCTCATGCTGCTGGTGATGGATCCGGTGAACCTGTGAGGAATGCACGAGGTGTAAGTCAAAGAAGAACATGAGTTTTTATCCGAAAATTGAGGACAGTAAGGTAGCGTACAGACTGACTTTGAAACGTCCACTACCTTGAGCTTCATAATCCTTGACTTCCACACTGTAGAAACAAGAGATATTTTCACAGCAATTCTTACATGCGTAGCTATAAAACATTTATCCTTGGAATTTCTTCTAAACATAAATCAAGTTCACCCAATTTGACATAGAGACACGTAAAGTTGTTAAAAATTTCGTAAAGAAATTTATAGCTAAAGAGACTTTCCGTCAAGAGAAGAGACAATCCGTTTTCATAGTATCATTTCTCATAGCATCAAATCCCCCTCGTTCTAAGTCCAATAATTATACCTGTCACCGTAGGAACACTAAGTCTCATATGTGGATTAATATTGATTGTGGATATGTCCCCACCATCAAACTAGAGGAGATTATGACTTATTCTAAAATAAAAATAAATATGTATTAAAAATAAAACCCTCAACATCTTAAAATAAAGATGTTTAATTTTCTCTACTTAGCCTGTAAGTATTTGCAATGCTGAGAATTTGATTGAATTATTTACACTTGGTTTCCTTCGTACATTTAACTCTGTACCAACGCAGAGCACAAACATAATATTCACCAGGATTCATCTAGCCCGAATTGCAAAACTAATACTATCGAAGATAATGTTCTTCAAAATATTCTTATCGTACACGTAAGGCTATCACGTTTGTATTCTAGCCACAGTAAAACATTTATACAAATTCATACAGCCTAAAAATACTTCAGCAAAAATTATTATAAAAACATTTTATCGCAAACCTTCAATTTAACCGTAAAATTTCCCTAGGGCCTAGTCCGATTCATACAAAAAAATCAAATTGTTAACGAATGTACATATGTACCTTACTTTCTCCAAATACATATTATCACATGTAAGCTGCAATTTCTTTGAAATAACTGTTGAAATCCTATTGGAAGATACATGTTAAAGAACAGAAGTTACAGAATTCAAATTTTACAAACAAACAAAAACAGATTCTAAAATCGGTAGGTGTAAGTATCGGAGGCCTGAACACTAGCGCATTGAATCGTAATTTTACTCAGAGCTAAATTATTGGAAACAATATCAGTACAAAAAACCCTTTATATTAACTCGCCTTCAGTATCGTCTTCCTTCACCCTCGATGAGGTCGGCGTCACACATATCTAACCAGGAATACATTCATCTGCTCTCCCACCCCAAGTCGAGTTTAGAAATATCAAATTCCGAAAAGATCAGTACATACGCACCAGTAAACACAGATGTTATCCAACATGGAGTCCAGGGATATGGGAAAGTCGGGTTCCAAGAGGCCTCCATTTTTCTGATACACGTATTTCTCGTTGGTCCACGTGCTGAACTTTTCAAAAATATACGCGGCCAGTCCCTGGGGTGAAGAATTCAGGGCTACTCCTGAAAACCACATGAATAAAATTGGAGAGAACGTATGTATGTCTCTTATTGTTCATGTAATCTGTAAAAGTATTCTCTCAGCTTTTCTCAGAAGCTATTAGATCAGTTGATTAATTAATCAGTAAGGGAAGGCGTCTCCCAAACAAGTATTTTGCTCTAAAAAATGACACTACATACCTGTCAGTGGAAAAACAATCACTTGGGTATAGGTAAAGATAAAGGATGTTAAAAAATGGAATCAATGACCCCGAAAAAGTTCGTGTAGGTTCTTCCTGCCCTATTGTACGTGCATGTGTGAGAGAATTAGAATGCATACAAAGGGATACAAACATACACAGGAATGCAAGTGGCACCAGCACCACGGGTGACAAATAGAACCAGAGTATCCTACATACAATCGAAACTAATTCATGTTAAGTCACCTGTCTAAAGATTTTTTCCTTTCAGTCGCGTTATGCAGGTTAATATTTTTATATTTTTAATCTAACTCTGCATTGAATAAGACTTACAACGTTCTGTACCGCTCATAGAACGGAATGAGTTCCATTTAAAGAGATGCAGTCAATAAACAGCCTTCATCAACATCATGCTAATATTCATGAAATTTAAAAAAAATATAAAAAATAACCTAAATGCAAACCAATCTCGGTAACGTATGAATATGTAATGAATATTTCGCTTCATAGACTGACTCACCGACAGTGTCTGGTTTCGTAGCGTGGAGATGCATGTAACCCATTTCCCTGATTAAAGTTCCATAAAATTTAGACAGCGGATACCAACTGTCTTCCAGTTTCGGGTCCATTATTGCTCCAGATGGCAGAACTGACCCAAGGAAGAGTTTGGCTTGCACTCCGAGCGTCATCCCCAAGAACATGTTCACGTGGATCCCGAACACGCTGAAATACATATTTATTATATGATTGATGAAACAAATGTTGGAATCAGTCAAACAGTATATGAAAACATTAATTGATCAACTTGGCACCCAACCGTGAAAACATAGTCAAAGAATTCAAGTCTACAAGAACTAGATAAAACGAGAGACTCGTAATTTTTATTTTAACAAGGTTTACATTTTAATGAATAGGTAAAACTTTATTAGATAGCCAACTCATAAAGCCATGAAATGGATGGAATCATGCAAAGAGATACATATTTCACAATATTTATTTATGTATAATGTTTACTCGTCTGGGAAAACTGTGCCGATATCCACAGTGATGGCGGATCCCCAGTCTCCGCCTTGCGCATAATACTTCTTGAAACCAAGTCTCTTCATGAGCTTGTTCATAATCTGGGCCATGGCCAAGGTATCCATTCCTGCAATATAGATACACCGTACTGGAAGAATAACAGACTTTTTGCTACTATTGCAGTTTTCTGAGTAGGTGTGTTTTGCAGTCAGTGACTACCAGAACGAGATGATGCAGTCAGCCAATTATTAGTAATTGGTATTTGTGTGTGGAGGAGTACTGGTAAATAAATTATCACTGAACACACACAAATATGTTTCTGCAGCTGTTAAGATTGGTATACACTGTCGTTGTTGTATACACTGGCTATCTAAATGCAGTCTGTTACAGTTGTAGACGAATGAAGAACACAAGTTGAAATTTTCAAACAAACGCAGTTTAGAGAAGTGAGAGGGACCCACTATTTTTTGCAAATGGATGATTCATCAGTCACTTGCGTAAGAAGTTTAAATTTCGTCGACTGCCGATCTACAAATGAATTTGGATAAATTTTTATTCTTTTTATCTAGAAACCCACAAGGAGTGTGTGATCAAAGTAGTAAAATAGATATACTTATCACAAAGTGAGCTAAAAGTTCCATTCACATTCCAGCTAACAAGCTTGAGGCTCACCAGGCTTGGCAGCTGCCTCAGAAAAGCCGTATCCAGGAAGCGACGGACAGACGACGTCAAAGACAACCTCGCTGTCGGGCCGCGGGGTCGTCAAAAGCGGCAAAATGTCCATGAATTCAACAAATGAGCCTGGCCAGCCGTGCAGCAGAAGCAGCGGGCGGACGGTCTTGCCACTGTTGGCTGGGGGCGAAGCGCGCATGAAGTGGATGTCCAAACCTTCGATGCGGGTTCTGGGAAGAAGCAGAGCTTGATGTTTTGCACGCTAATTCAAGAACGCCTAAAATTCGAATAGCTTTATATAATGACATTCCTTTTATCTGTTTTAAGAAAATATTTTGATGAACGAAAAATAACCGTACGAAGTTTGAACTCAATGTAACATGTTGAATTAAAAGTATTAAAATAATATGAAAATGTGAACTTTCCACTTAAAATAAATTGATTGATAGAATACAAAACTACCATCGAGTTGAAAAGATTTGTATCGGTAATTTTTTTATTAATTTTCACGATTTATCATGAAACCCATAAAGGGCTTCGACACTTGAACTTTGATAAATATAAAGCCCAAATCTATCAGCAAAATGTCTAAAATTTCTTAAAACTGAATTATAAATTTAAAAATCTAGCACACTGACCTGAAATTCTGGACACCTATTACTCTAAATAAAATTAATTTATCATACGTTAATAAAAATTAGTTTGATGACAAAAATAACGTAAGAAAAATGAGCTGCTCACCTGGATAATGGGGACAATTGAATAAAAAAACTGGAAACTTCAATCAATCATTCTACATGTGGCTGTCGCGATTTTAATTTTTCTTCCTTTCCTAATTCTTTCGAAGAGACTGCTCTTTCATTTCGAATAAAAAATATATCAAAAGAGGAAAAAAGGAGCAAAATAATAAAGAAGAAATAACATTAAAATAGAAAAATTATGTACTCTTTATCTAGACGTGATGTATTGATACACACATACATGTACTTAAAACATACCAGTAATGAAATTTGATTTAATAAGAGAAATGTAATTCACAAGTTTTTACCACCGTATTGCCCGAGTGTTTCCAAAAGCGGCTATAAACAAGTGAATAAGATAGAAACTACTTGTTGAATGAAGTAGATGGGTCAAGCATCGAAACCTGTTGTGCAGTAGCTCTTGCATTGTGTGGTAACAATACAGGAAGAAAAATAACGCAAGAAAAAATATCCAAGACCAAACTAAGTCAACAACAGACTCCTACAACGCAACAAGGATGCAAGTTTTACAGAGAATACGTGAACTAAATTCCGAGAGAGAAACGCCGAAACGCTTATCCCGAAGCCAAAATTACTTTCAGAATTATTTCAACATAGCATTTGTTAAAACAAAATAACTGTCAAAACATGACTTGATTGCAAAAGCTATTCGCTTACAGGAACCTGCTGATACTGCGACTCATTTATTGATTTCTTTGAGAAAAATCGCACGTAAAATATTCCCATTTCCAGTTTCCATTTTCATGGTTGTGTCATGGTCAATAGGACAACGAGATTTCCTTATTTAAAGTTGAATATGTAAAGATAAAACATGAATCAAGTTATCCATGGTTGGACCAACACAAGCATTACGATATTCAAAATTTGCCCAATTTATATAGAGTCATTTGGTGGAATTTGGTGTGCGCACGTTTTTTCATAGAAATAATTTTCAGGAGTGAAAACTCACTTGAAATGCTTATACGCATTGAGTTTCTTCTCCCTCTTCTTCCAGTCATAGGTGTCCTTCCAGTACTTGAGGATGACTGCCATGGTTGTGGAGTCCATGCCGTAAGTGAAGTTGGCCCCGTCCAGCGAGGACGTTAGACGAGGTGGCAGCTCGAGTCTCGTTTTCAAATCCTTCAAGCTCTAGAAAATTAACAAATACGGATAACTGTAAAACAAATTCAGCGAATACAAGTACACGCATTCACGTAAAGGTGGTCTTACCAAGTACAATTTAAAGCTGCAAATAAAATACGATTTTATCTATTCAGGATACAACCTCAGGCGGTATGATCACTCCTTTGAATGTAAGATGCTAAGGCTATGGAATTTAGTTTAACTGGGATGATAATATTCTTCTTTTTCAATTATGTTCAAAATCACATGCATGTTTTCAATAGTTAATTTATACTCCATTCTCATTCCAATTGCATGTGAAGCAGTATTGACTCCAATTACGATGTCTCCGGAACACATTAGCCTTACTACGTTCATGCCAAATTTCCTAGCTTACTCTATCAAACTAACTACTTCATATTCAAGAAGTTCTTAGTTTTAAGATGCTCACCTCTGCCGGAATGTCGATGACGAAAGGCCTAATTTTGGCATCGTCAGCTTTGCGAGGCCCAGCGGCCCAGTAAGGGTCAGGATCGAGGTAGGGGAGTGGCGGGGTTGCATTCAGTTTTACTACTACATACCCAATTGCCACAGCCAAAAGTACCAAGACAATTTTCCCTTTGATGCCCATGTTGACAAGTCCTGTGAGAGATAACATACGTCAAATTTGTCACCAACATTAGATTGCTCCACTGCATAATGAGAAATGAGCATCATTCTAAACTTAATATTATAATATTTTTTAGGAACCTTCAAGACAACATCAACAGCACAAATTCAACCTAGCAAAATGTAAATCATACCCGTCTTCCTGAAAATATTCTCTATCAAGCATAACGAATGTCAGTACTGTAGTATCAATGTCAGTACTGTAGTATCAATGTCAGTACTGTAGTATCAATGTCAGTACTGTAGTATCAATGTCAGTACTGTAGTATCAATGGGTAACTCTAGGTATTAATATGATTTGAGATCAGCTTCATTTCTAGAAGAATAATATTGCTAACGGACTTATTTTTACTAACTAAATTATTATTTAACTAAGGAACTTAATCAGATTACCTGAACACTTCAATAGAATATAGACTAACGAATGAGATAATATTATGCTGAGTGAAATAATCTTACGCCTTATGAAAAATATCCGGTACCCTGGGTGTAACTCGTACCAATAGTGTGTTATCTATATGCCACACAGAAAGCGACTACAAACTATCGCATCTATCGGTCAGAAACTGGGATGCATTAATAAAGTGTTCTAAAATATCAAGATAATGATGATTGTTTTAGTGACGGTGAAGATACGTTTCAAAATATCATGTAAAGGCTTGTGTCTCAGATATTTTAAATGTTGTTATTCTGTTAAATGAATATATTTTATTTGAACATTCAGGAAAATTCAATTTGAAAAAATCCTGGCGAAAAACAGAAAGAAGCAATACGAGTATGACCGAACAAAGTGATACGTATTGTAGAGTACAGACTAGCACAATTACAAAACTAAACGAGTAACGGACACGAGACCAGCAACAGATAATGTAAAACCTATTACTATTGATTAATTGACACAGCTTTGCTTACCGGTTGACAAAAAGTGTTGCAAAACTGGGTGAGTACAGTAATACTATTTGTACCCACACTACCTGAAGTCCCAGGCAACACTGTCTTTCGATGCCTATCTGTGGTCGTCGGTCGACTCACTCTACTGTTGTTGAGTTGTGCTTCACGAAGGCGTCGCTATGAGGTTTCAAGGTTACAGTTCATCATGAGTACAAGACTCGGTAGTGCGAATACGTTTCAAGACTCGGAGTCCAGTACGTAAGCTTTAAAGATAGTACAATTGTATTAATGCCAATATATACAGTGATGCTTACTTAAACATACTATTGTGTTGTCTCGCAATCAAAAAAGTTCGAAAAGCGGCGCAGAGAAATTCTGTAAAGAAATGTAGAGATCAGATGTGATAATTATGAGTCTTCATACTATCGTTTCTTTTAAAATAGACAATACATGATTTGTTGTTCCTATCAGACCCTGACCATTATTAATGCCAGTTTCATCACCCCATTTCCAACTAGCCTTTTCTGCAGTCAAATTGAGTATCTGAAAGAGACGCAGAATGATATCATGAGAGAAAGTATAATTAAAGATATTTGACGAACTTGACTCCACTGCAGTCAAGCCTCCTCTACAGAGTGAACAAGAAAAAAGACGTCCACCTAGCAACACAGCTGAACACACAACAGACATCTGTTACAAGTGATGCCGATGCTGTTGTACGTGACCTCTGGATCACGTTGAGGAACGCTAATTCCCAGCGTTCGTTGACCTAGACAAGCAGAATAACCTCTGTAATCCTAGGCATCATAACATCTTGCCCTCATTCCTCAAATCTGGGCACATGAATTTCAATATTCTAAGAAGTACTCGGTAGTTCAGAAGCAGCAGGTCTAGAAAGAAGTGCAAATTCCTTAAGGTTTCATGACTGTGGAGAATACCAGAAAACGCCTCCTGTAGAACCTAAGAATCCAATATATCCTAAGGGCCACTTAATTCTCCGGACAAATTGAAGGAGTTATTGATCCACATAAATTGTAAAAGAAAATAAATTGGATTTTTTCGTTTCACAACTACGTGCAAATCGTACTGTCAGTACGGTTCGTCACATGGGTAATTGTGTGTAGCAAAACTGAAACAACTGAAGCCTGTTAGTCACCGTAAGTGAAAAGTTACCGGTTAGTTACCGTAAGGAAAAGAAAGTCCAGCGAATATTCTAGTAGATGGTTAATGCTTAATACATTGAAATATTGTGAACAAGACTACCATTTACTTCGCTAGCAGAAGATAAACACTTGCCCAGATAACACATGTGAAGAATATTGCATTTCAATACATGAAATGTTACTGAACAGGCATTTCCTTCAAAATAACTGTGTCGCGCTTCGAATGACAGCTCAAGAATACAATTTCCCCTGATACAGCCTGAGAAGATAAGCACTTGTGCATAACGTGCTTATCACAAGGAAAGGCTAGCAGATAAGCAAACTTAGCTGGCATGTCTTCTTTCGTAAGTAACTATGCAAACATCAAAGTTAGAATATTAAAATTTATAGCTCCTATTGTCCAATAATGGATCACTTAGGCATGAAAAAACCACCACTAAAATATCATTGGATTTGTATCATGCATATTTTTAAAATATAAATAATGGTTTATTCAATTCGATTTATGCATCGTACTGATGTGCTTTCACTAAAATTACTGGATATTAATTTTTATGACAATAAGCTAGTTTCATATCGATTCCCACTTGACCTGAACCTGAGTCCAGTAAACAACTATTGACGACGCACACAAGTATTTTAGCAAGGCCACGTCTAATAAAATTTCCACTTCCACATTGGATCTCAGAAAATAAAGAATATCGCGGTATCTTGAACTGTTTACCATAAGGTATCTGCAAGGAATTTAAAGAACATAAAATCACAAATTTAGGCTTGGAATCAATTCTACGCCATCACACATTATGTATAACTACGTATTTCAAAACTCTGTACCATCATCAGTTAATAGAACACCTGCTGGAATATCATCACGTTCGAGAATAAAATGCTTTGGAAAGACAAGCGAAATTTCTCCTGCATATAGCGACATGACTTCAGAATGATTCTCCAAGTTTTCGTTGGATATATTTTCTTCAATAAATACTAAACACACATTCTTGGATAGACTATTTAGTTTCAAATCATTTTTCCAACCACTGGTAATGATATCTCATATTTTCTTTAATCTATGGAAAGAGCGTAATTTACCGAAAACTGCACTTCAAAATAGTTCTACTTGACCTTGAGTACAAATTTTCTGTATTCAGTGGTGCCATTGATAAGAATGAGCAAATCTCCTAATTAGAATTACTTCTTGATAGGATCGTAATGGATAAACAGATATGAAAATAGATATAGAAACATATATAGAAATATATGGGATATTCGAAGACAATAGACCAGTCTACAAGAAGAAGGCCAACAAAAAGTTCTCCATTGATTGTGTCTTGGAAAAACGATCACTGCAGTACCTTTGGCAATACATGCAGTAATAGATGAAGCGATCCATACTGAAGCCACGTTTTCGATACACTATACTCAATAATAGCGTTATGCAAATTAAACTGATTTCATAAAAATCCTTATGTCTATACAACGAATACGAATACCCAAGACGCTCTACTTCGCATCATTGTAAAAATATATTGACACAAAGAAGTTTGCACCAAGGTTGATCTCTCATTTTTTGCACTGATTATTCACAAGCAGCTTAAGCATAAAATTTCAAGCCTAGGAGTAGACACGATAAGTAATTTGAGAGCCATCTATCAAACCGCTGGCATGCAGTTTTTTTCAGAAAACACGATATCACCTTTTATACGGAAGTATTTTACCTCTCCTGAAGGATCTATTGTCTTATACTTCTGTTTTCCCTTTTATAAATGGTTTCCTTTTAACGCTATCAAATGTAAGAATCTCAAGGTTTGCATATTACGCCTAAATTGCACGGATGAGGGAATCGATCAATTTACCAGAAGTAAAAGAAAACGCTGAATCAAATATTAAAATTCTGATATGACCAAAATAACCTCAAACTGAACGCAAACCTCAACACACTGCACTATTTTGGTTCTAATGATACGATGAGAAAGCTACCAAATTAATTTTGACGCCTGGAAATGATGCAATCTAATCGCTTAAAATATCTCATCAACTGCCATTACAATAAATTTGATTACAAGGACACTTTAAAGACTCCATGTATGATACTTCAAAATCTATCACTAGTTATGAAACCTACAGGACTCTTGTCTTGATCTACACTTGCGTTTCCTCAGCATCTAGGTACAATTTTACAGCCATATCTACAATTAATATCTCTGCAGCTTCAATATATTAAATCAGTTTCTTGAAAATGTAATCAAATGGTTGTTAAAATCGTCCAGTAGTTCAATAACATTTCAATTTGGCGTAACCATATTTGGTTGGATCCAGTTGAAAGGGTTCTGAGAAATAGCTGAGTTTCAACATGAAAAAGATCTGCAATGATACAAGTTAATTGCGTGTACGTTATCGGGTAAAAACATTTTAAAAAACTGGCTGTACCATGATATCATACAATAGCAAAACTTAAAAGAGGTAAAGCTCATTCAATATTTTGTCCCATTTTCCAGTATGGATATCGTAAAGGGAAGTGCATGACAGAAAAGTATCTGTAAGTCGGTCCACCATACGTTTAAAGGGAAAAAGATAATAAGTTCCCCAGCTTTCTGAATTCAAAGGAGATGCACGAGAAATCATTGAGTCTAAGAAAACCAGAATGAATAAAAGATCGTCATCAGTGTTCCACCAATTAAACCTCGCCATCAAGGCAAGTAAAGCCAAGCCTCTACCTAAGCTGGTTTCAGACAGCTAATCGGGAAAACATTCATCTAAAACTAAACAGGTTTTTCCACCTGTCCACATGCAAATCAGAAGACGCAATTGACCTTGTTTGGCGGTGTGACAGAAGTGCTTATAATCCTACAAAAACCGGTCCGACCGTTTAGGTTTGAAGATGTATCATAGTAACCTCATGGAGCGGTGAGTTTCACCACCTAAGAGTACCTAAATTTTCGTAGGGCTATGACAGCTCCTTTTCGTTGAGGGGTTTGAACTTCTGAAAGGAATGATCAGTTAACGAAATAATAATCAAAATATTACTGTTCAAGCACTGAAGTATGGCCCTGTAGAACTAGGTTGACGTTCTAGAATGAAACCAACTTCAATCGCCCAAGTTGACTCCAACAGAAAACTTGCAGATATTTGAATACATTAATTCATTAAAAATGACTTAAGAGCTTCAACGTTAATTTGCTAACAAAGAATGAGCTAAAATATGAAAGGATTGTAACAGCTAGCTAGTGAACTACTGAATGAGATTATCAAAGGCGATAAAAGATGAGCGTCAGAGATTGACTACAAATTTTTACGTATGAATAGTTTTTCAGCCAATAATTTAATTTACCAATAATTTAATTTTTATTATCATCACTTCAAATTTTCTTCTTTGAATGAAGCAGTTTGGGGATAATGGACATCTAGCGTAGTAACTTTATGATCTATGAGAGGATGGAAGTGTTATCTTCCCTCCATTTCACGCCTACAAAAGCTTAACCCAGTAATATAAACAATTGACATGAACACAAAATCAAATATTTAGGGATCAAAGCAAACATTTATTGTTAAAATATTTTCATTTAGACGTGGAATAGATTCATCAAGTACTCAGATAGTTACGAACGGAATATCACCCCATTTTTGCTCATATAACATCTGGGCTGAAGAGAAACCATTCAATATGTAATATTCTGGTGCTTCTTGATTTAAGACTTAATTTAGTCTGTAATGCACATACTATCATCAGGGAATGCATATGTTGAAATATGGCAACGGTAGGTAGCAATACCCGCTTTAGTGTCATTGATTTACAGTAATCCAGTTATTAAGCGTAAAAATTTGGCCAGTTGACTAGAACGAGATCATGATGATATCATTACCTCGCCACCCAAATCATGGCAGAAGCACGTCTGTGTTTCACAGTTCGAAGCATACAGATGTCTTTTTAATAAACTTTTCTCGGCGTTGCTTGCACAGTAAACAGCCCATATGCTGATTATTTGAATCCGCCATAGTGAATTATTTTTCACAGGACCATCAACATTTTGCCACCCTTTGGGTGTCAAGTTTTACGATCATTACACTACTTTTTTCATGCCGTATCGCTGGATTATATCATAATAAATTTTGAAAATGCAGCTTTTCTATATATTAGGTTGTTACAAAAATAATGGCTGATTTCAGAAGCATGCATTTAATCCTTGGTAAATGAACAATAGAGATGTTAAACTTAGTCAAAATATGAACCCTAAGCAGCTATGCATCTCTGCCATCGGACTACGAGATTATTTATCCCTTGTTGATAAAAAGTTAATGGCTGTGATGCAACAAAATTTTTGAAGGTCGTTTCCACCGCTTGTTTAGACCTAAAAGTTTTACCATCCAAAAATGTGCTTAAGAGCTTGAATAAATGATAATCAGTAGGTGAAAGATCTGGAGAATATGGAGGATGTGGTAAAGTCTCGTATCCCAGTTCTGTGAGTTTCTGGACGGTCATTCTTGTAACATGTGGTCGCGCGTTATCGTGGAGCAGAATTGGACCACGTCGATTCACTAATGCCGGTCTCTTTTCGCTCAATCGAGCATGCATAACAGCGATATCATTGCAGTATCTCTCTGCATTAATGGTCTCATTGACTCCCAAAAAACTGTTGTAAATAACACCTATTGCAGACCACCAGACAGTCACCATAATCTTTTTCTGGTGCAACATTGTCTTTGGGAAGTGTTTGGGGGGCTCATCACGATTGAGCCATCGACCTGATCGTTTATGGTTATCATAAAGGACCCACTTTTCGTCACAAGTGACAATTCGGTCAAGAAAGGGATCGTTGGTGTTGCGCAGAGAGAGCATCGAGCACACTTCAAAACGCCTAAGCTTTTGATTCTCATTGAGCTCATGAGGAACCCATTTATCGAGCTTTTTCACCTTTCCAATAATCTTCAAATGACGCGAGACTGTTGCAATGCTGACACCAAGTGTCTGAGACATTTCTCTAACACTTTGACGTGGATTTTGCTCAACAACCGCATGCAATTGCTCGTTCTCGAGACTATCCAAACGTCCTCTGCCCTCTTCATCTTTAAGGCTCTCATCACCACTCCGAAATTTCCCGAACCACCTTCGTACTGTCCGATCCCTTGTGGACTCTTCTCCCCATGCTCGGCTGATATTGGCAGAAGCTTCGGTGGCGTTGTGCCCAAGTTTGAACTCGTGCAACATAAGTAGGCGAAGGTCATGTTTTGTCATGTTCTTCATGGAGGGATTCTATCCCTCAAAATTATGTTCTGCCTGAAAAGAAGTTACAAAATATTAATGAGCACACATTAATTGTTATGCATGCCAAGGTTCATCGAAAATAAACTAAAAAAGTTGTGTTAAAATTACTTTTCAAACCCCAGACCTTCGAGCGGCCATTATTTTTGTAACAACCTAATATATTCGTCGCAAGGAGCTCCAGTCGTAGTTTGCTTGTAGAAACATTGTAATTGTATAGAGTTCTGATCTCGCATTGTTTGCAGAAATTAATGATTTTTCCCAACAGTTCGTTCTTGTGTTCAGCGGTCCGCGCTGTCAACTTTAATTTGCATAACCTATCCTTCGTCCATGAAGTCCCTATCTGTCATTGAAAGTTATTTCATCATGCTTTGTATAAGCTGTCACCGCGCTCTGCAGTACCACTCGTGACATGCCAAGCATAATTACGTTTTCCTTGAAGATCTAGCTAATCGATCAAAAATTTGTGTACTTTTAAGTCTGTTCGATCCTATTTCATGTTGTTGTTGCTTGCCCAGATCATATTTTATTGTCTGGTTGTTGCATTTGAAAGAATGTTGATGGACGTTTCACATGGTGAATCTTTACACAGGTGTAGTATGTATAGTTCATTCGGAAAATAAAATGACAATTGCAACGGCATCATAACATGTTCATGGTGGTTATATGTCAAACCCTTGTCAAATACCTTGCCTTTCAGATCACGGAGTAGAGATCATTTTCGAGTATAAAAGTAGGAAACCTTCGATACCTCAAATGAAAAGTAGTACTATTTGCAGAGTCACGCCTACCAAGTAACGTAGCTGAATGAAAAGAGGTGAATGGAAGGCAAGACGAAAGATAAAATTGGACAGAATTGTGGCGGATATTTTCATCCTGGTCATATGTTTCTCTCGAAATATTTGAAATGTTTGATCAGTTTTCATTTTAAATCCACAAGTTGTCCATTTCAGTCAGAATTTTCAAATGGAATGCACAATTACATGGAACTTATAATTCCCTGTCACTATCTGGACAACTATTTACTTGCCTTGATAGTCCATATTTTTATTATTTTTTCAAAGAGGCGTTGAGAATAGCAAGGGTAAAAAAAGGGTAGAAGAAGGCGAATTATCTGTACTCGTCTCTGAGTTTCATTTTTGGTTAGTTCACTAGCGAATAAAACCCCTTATACATCCATCCAAATCTTCGTTCCTCTTTCGCACTGAGTAAAATTCACTCATTTTGCTGTACGTAGATTCGACCTCTTTACTCCTATCACTAGTCACTATTATAAAGCTTACCATAGCAAGAGAAGATTTGGAACTTGTGCACAATCTAAGAACCCTGTAGCAAGTTGTTCATACTTACTAAAGAGTACATTGTTATCGTACACTTCAATTAAAAAATCCTATTAACTAGCTACCGAAAAATAAAATTTCGATCCAGCTCTCTGTCACTACATTTTAGATGAATAAAAGCCGGAACTACTCAGAATATGTTGAACCCAAGGACAGATGGACGGTTTACCTAACCGTCCATCTGTCCTTGGGTTCAACATATCCTGAGTAGTTCCGGCTTTTATTCATCTAAAATGTAGTGACAGAGATCAGGATCGAAATTTTATTTTTCGCCAGCTAGTTAATAGGATTTTTTTAATTGAAGTGTACGATAACGACGTACTCTTGAGTAAGCATGAACAACTTGCAACAGGGTTCTTAGATTGTTCACACGTTCCAAATGTTCTCTAGCTATAGTAACGATATTTCTTCAGCGAAAATCATACAAACCCTCTAGAAGTTTCTAATACTTTAAACAATTCGCGTAATTTCGTGTACGAGTTCACTTTACGCGAGTGAAATACAAACAAATATGTTACCCTAAGATGTTAAGCCAGAATTACCCAAGAAAAATGTAGTTCAAAGTAAACGCTTGAAAGAGTCGAAGTCGAATAGCATAACTCACGTGTGTCGATGCAAAGTGTAAAATAAAACCAGGCCTATGCTTAAAAATTTTGTTTTAATAAGCTGATAATCTCTTTGACTTATATCAGTTCTTTTTTCTATTTATTATACCTGATGAATCTAGAAAAAAACATAGTTCACATGGAAGTTCAAACTACTATGAAGTAGGAATGAAAGTATTACTAGTCGATACAAGAGATGAAGAAGAGAGAAGATCTATTCTTGTGGTATTCATACAGCATAGCGAACGACACACGTCGTTGGGTCATCTTTCATGCAGACATTTACAGGACAGGAAGCTGTGATAGAGGAAACAAATTTCTCTACTTTTGTAATTACGCTTTTCAGTGAACGAGTTTTAGTTCACAAAATTTTTATTTCATTCAAATTCGCTCGTCTTAAGCCTTCAACTTTTAGCACCAGTTGAGAAGGCAGTGGTATTTGTTTTTGGTTCCACGTGTCTTCAATTCTACTGGAGTGACCGGAGTTATTCAAGGATATGACTTGACAATTTTCTTCATGGCTACTTAAAAGCATCGAAGCCCCCGGCTTGCTACGGTTTACTTTTTGTGCCTTCTTTAATACCATGTCTGCTAGTAACTGTAGGGGGAGATCACCCCCAAACCTATTCGCCACCTCCACGAAATACCAATTACGATGTCATTGTTTCGTCATGCGTTGAACCAGTTTTCCTCAGAACACCATAACTATTGCTCAACTGAAAAGCTCAACCATAGTTTCGTCCGAACATAATAATCCGGAGTCTATAATTTACACACATCTCCGAATGACTTTTCGTCAATTTCCCTCAATTGCAGACCTGGAAACAAGTTTGAAGATGGGTGCATTTCGTAGTGTGGTAGAACAACAAGCTTGTGATAGAAGAATATTTTCTTGAATGAATCTTTTCATATTTCAGTTCCAGAAGCTTTGAAGGGTTTTTGAAACCTACGATGGTGGTGTACCCATTATGCACAATATCTTTCAAAATACTAACAATAATTTGGATAAGCGCCCAACAATAGCTACACGAGCACTTAGTTGAAAAGATCTGCACTGGCCAATTATGAAAGAGGTTGATTTTAGTGTTTTTAAACAATTAGAAATATTATTCCTGCTCACGTCTCTTACTAGAAGAGCAAGAACCTTTTTTATCTTGAGTGCCATTAAATAGATTGAATGACCCTCGAGCTTTTTTCGAAAGAAACTGCTCCCTGGAATCGATCATTCTTATTATTTCTCGTAAGAAAGAACTGTTCAATGATTGCAGGTTATTTCAGTTTTGAATAAGATAGACTTATCCATTGCAGCCCTGCTTTAATACATCATGGGAAATTTGACAGAACAAGTTCATTGAGATTAGTGCAGGAATTGTGGTCATTACATGTATGTATGTTACAATATTTCCAGCGGTACTCTGGTTAATCCAAAATTTGCTAAAAAATTCTTCATAACGTAGCTATTCAGATGCAGAATTCATTCAAGGATATCTTCCAAAAATTGAACACAGCGTGACTTTGAAAAAACTGCAATAGTACTGCAAACTCAATACAAATAAAGCGTCAAGATGATCGGAACACTCATTGAAGGCAACTTCAAATCACATATTTTAACGCCAGCTTGGTGAGTTTTTGGAGACCTGAAATGTACAGGATGGCAATGGATGAAGACCACTTCTTATGATTTACTCTATAACAAATAAAATGATTTGACTTTTTATAAATGTTGAGCAATAACTTTTAGTTGTCCTTCTGCAAAGATAATTCTGCCTATTAAGATAATAGTAGCGTAATCGAACATGAAAACCGGTTGTAACCGGCCCTTTAATTTATGAATTTGTAAGTTATTAATGATTTATGTATTCACTTCACTTCCTTACCTCGTGCTATGGGCGTCTCACAAAACCAAAAAAGTAAAAATTAGTAAGGTAGACACCATTTGATCAGGCACATGCGCATGCCGCTGTGTACCTACCTAAGGATTTTAGACTCAAAGCTCAAGTCCAGAAATATGAACTATTCTTTCAGTAATTTCTTTCGAAGATGAAGGGCGCAATATGTAATGAGTATTGTCATAGAAGCTGATATTATTTGGCCTTAAGAAAATTGCCGTTGTCGAACGAGAACATTTGAAATGAGGTTTCAGGGAAGATGTTGAAAGACATAGTAGATAATTTCCAGTATAAAAGCGTCGCTGCTTTTTTTAACGATAAAATTTCAATAATCAGGACTTTGAGACTCGACCTACTAGGCTAAATAGTGCCATTTTTTCTTTTTAGTATTGTTAAGTAAGTTTTAAGCAAAATAATGCTCACATATTCATCAGACTTATAGGAGCAACTTCTAAAGAAAAATTCAAACAGGAAAATGCATAACATTTGACTCTGAAATACTCATGTTAATCGGTCAGGAACTTAACAATAACTTGTCGAGTAGGCCAGGAAAATTTAAACTATCATATATTGACTAACAGTTCGGAACTTATTTCATTCGCTTAATCCCTGCTCTCTCCTACATGCAACGGAAACAATAAGGCACCTGAACTTTACGCGACGTTGCCGGTACAAAGGCGAGGACTAGCTTAATGCAGCAATAAACCATTGTTTTACACTCCCTCATTAGATAGGCTTGTTATCGACTATTTTCAATGCTACTGATAGACCTCGATGGAATCCTCACTCTTATGTTTCCTGTAATTACTGTTTCATGGAGATTCGATAGATCTAATTGCATCGTAATGATAGGAAATGCAACATTAATCGGTAAAATTTATAACCCTATTAAATATTTTTCTCGATTTTTTCGTCAAGCAAAGTGTTTTCGAATAGAGTTTCTTTCAAGTGCAAGTGAAAGACCAACCTTCTACTAAAGTTTACATGTTTGTTGGACAGCCTCGTCACCTCAGGTACATATATGACTGTGTTCATAAATGACGTGTCAAAATAACTTGACACTTTCAAACGGCAGTTGACCTCACAGTTCATGCGAGAATACACGAAACAAAGAACAACAACTATCCTTAACCTCATGTTCGTGTTCGTTGGAAAATCATCGGACTACTCGACGTAATCCCTGAACATAACCTAGATGCGTGTCACTTCGATACGGGAAAAGATTGTGCGATGCGACCTTGTTAGTTTCTCCTGCAGCAAACAACCTCAAGCCATGAATACTAATTGCCCTAGTCTGAACAAACAGTGAAAGCTCCTCCCGAACTGCTGCTCATTGACAGATAAATAAAAAGTGGTGGCCTT
Source organism: Trinorchestia longiramus (assembly GCA_006783055.1). NCBI lineage: Eukaryota > Metazoa > Arthropoda > Malacostraca > Amphipoda > Talitridae > Trinorchestia > Trinorchestia longiramus. The sequence continues at coordinate 58,003 of VCRD01000346.1, read as the reverse complement.
GCTTATAACCCTTACCGTGTTGGGGGTGAAAATCATTACTGTATGCACGTATGAACTGTCTGGAAGTTCAACTAATGTTGGAATTCAAATAGTCAAGCCGAAAAAGATAAAAACAAAGTACAGCTTTTAAATTCGCTGAGTTCTACTTACAAAGTACTGTGTATGCTTTCATGAACAAATGAATGGCAATGCAGTGTCCACATAACACGTTGCCTCCGACTGCCTAATTGGTGTAAAACTTCACTTTGTACGCATAGTCACTAGAAGGATCTGAAAAAATTACAGAACCTAACCTAAGTGGTACATACGTATATGTACCCCTTCAGAGTCAACGTGTTAAGGACTAAAAATTTATGTACAACAGTATTTAAATCTAAGTTAAGACCGAGTTCAACAACAGTTATCAGTGTGTTTGTACTGGGTAGGTGAACACAGCTGATCAGCAAAACGAAACGACCCGTATGAGGTATAACCTCAGATCTTTGTGAAATAACTAATCATAAACTAATTATTGGCAACAAAGTACTAATAGATTTCCGTTGTCACTGCATTAATTTTTCGAGTTTACTCTTTTCACCTCAGCAATGCAATGTATTCTCAGAAATCCCAATCTTCTAATTTCCCTCGTAACCTCACTTAAAAACCTACAGCGAATAATCAAGAAAATTTTCGATGCGTGATTGGATATTTCATGAGTTATTTTTATTTCTTCTTCATTTTTCTATTTTTCAATTAATGTAAGCACAAATAATTCCTGTATTAACGACTATAATTCAAACGAGGCATGAAATCAGACACAGAAGGTTACAAACAATGAAGGTTCACCTACTGTTGCACATCAGAGCTAAGTAACCGAGTGATCATAACGGAAAAGGTCAGGACTTGCGTAGGCGACCGCAACGTCTACTACGGTCATGCTGCACGCAACCTGCTACACTCAACTGCACACTTTGCGCTTGTGGTCCTGGATTTCTTTTCTCGATAGGGACAAGCATTGCCGTGAATACAAATTAACCTTGGGTTGACCAATTGACAGACATGAGCTCGCAACCATTGACGTCAGCAGTTTCAAGCCAATGATGATCCTATAGGACGCATCAGTGATGTAAGGCCGAAAAGCGGTGTTGTTAAGTGCTTCTCAAGACCTTGGTTAGTAGCCCCAGCTTTCGTTCGTTGCATTGAATCAAGTACACACACTGGCTTCATCAGAATCGAACTTCTTCCTGGATGTGGGCCCAGAACGTTTCTCAGAATAACATATGGGCGAATATAGCAAATTGTAAATCTGTAAAACCATAGCAAGGATGAGGGCCTAAGGGTTTGAATGGGGTTTTCCCATTTCTTGAGTTTACGCCCTGTGAGGTCTTCAAAATCGTTAGTTTCTTACAATATTTTCATGGATCAATGTACTAACGAATACTCAAGCTTATTTATAACACCATAGCGAGCAAATTAAACGTCAAACAACTTTGTTTTACTTCTGTAACTTTATATATGATTGTTTTACCGCACCATTTAATTTTCGTACACTACTTCGTCTCTCATTTTTTTAAAAATCATCACTATAATTAACTAAATAATGATGAAAAATAGGAATTGAGTTATTGTTTTAGTAAAATAGATGTCACTTATGGAGCACCGAATCAGTTGAAGTTAAAACCATAATAGTAGGAAATTATTAATACGAGTATAAATTAATGTTACCAAAAAATGAAGATATCAATTTTTATAGTCCTGCAATATTCATACTTGAAGGAAACTAGTTAATTTCAATCATAGTTAAACTTAAAATTATTCGTTAACAGAACCGTATCGGCAGATTTGAACATACCGAGGCTGTTTGTTTTGCATTTGAATAGACAAGTTGTTCAGGTAAGCATGCGTGTAGCCGAATCTCACGGTAAAAAAAAGACTATTTATGGAGGACAGCGAATACTAACGGGACTTTAATGCAAAGCGAAGCAGGAAAAGGAATCGACGCATCCAGGAAACGCTTACGCACATACACACACACACACACACACATACAAAGGGTCGAATTTACTGGCCTATAAATACACAAAAAACATTTCGAGAGAACAAGGTAGTAGAATTGTAAACTTTAGAGCTAGTTTAGTCCGGAAAATTTGACTTTTGAAGTACGTACTTTTAATTTCATAATTCGATGCGTTCCCCACATTGTGTGCTATGCGTTACAAGCAAGTCAGTGGAAGTCTAATCCTGTTCTCTATAGATTATATTGAATAGGGCTTTATCACTACACTGGCAACGAAGGCACTAGCGTGAGCACATAAAAAAGTGAGAAAAATAAACAGGAAGGTCCTCGGTAAGACCACGGAAAAATGTCACATCTACACGGTGCGGCAAAATAACTTCATTTTTTCAAAGCGCATTGCTCTGAAAAAAGAAGTTATGTTGCTACACTTTGCACAACACATTGGTCGCCCCTTTTGGGAAAGGAAAAGACTTGATATCAAACGTTCACTGTATGCTAGCATTTTTCCTATAAAACTCGCCATGCAGACCTAAATAAGAAATAAAAATCTACTTTATTAATCACGAAATGAAGTCTGAATAAGAAGTAAATCAATGATGCAATGATAAAAAGAATAAAAGTAATGTTTTGAAACGTCTATCATGCGATGTAGTACTTGCTGGCGGGAATTAGTTACGTGCTGTAAAAATTTTAAGCTGCAAGCTGGGACAAAGTGAAGCAAACAGCACCCATGTTCAGCATCACACATCACATCTAGCTGTAACTTGTAGACAATTTGGGCGTTCTGATATGAAAACATTCATGATTTATACAGTGGAAAATATTAACTAAATTTTGATTTAAAAAATAGGGAACACAGTTCAACTGTGAACTTTTATTTGACTAACCAGGCCTGGAATAAAGATGGTAGTTGAGAGCCTCTTAGAGTTCCTAAACGATTTTGCATACGCTGGTGACGACCGATACCACTGGCGTACTTTGAGGAAATGCACTAAACATGTTTGAATACAACAGACATCGAGATATTTCAGGGAACTATCTCAGTAAGCAGAAGTTATCAAATTGATCCATAGACCGAGTGTGATTCTATTCTAAATGGTAAGGGTGTAAAATAAAGGAATCAAAGTCCTAAAAATATGAGAACGTTTTGTCTTCTTTTGGAGGGCAAAAACAGATTCTTTTATGGAGAATTTGCACACAGCACTGCTGTTAAAATATCAAAGGTACGTCATACTCATGAAAATGGAGGAACATAAAATAGCGAAGGCTTAAATAGAATATTTAGACAGTGTAGTAATAACACCTAGCATCCAATAAGATATTAAAAAAACTTAACCTGAAACACTGGGAGCGATCGAGTTCAAGCAGAGGATGAACTGGATTTTACATATGATTGAGGGATACATTTCAAAGTGATTTAGTCTTCGTGGCGAGTTACCAGTGAACGCAATCATAGATCCTGTTAATCACAGCTTCTAAAAATAATTGAAAATGGACGTTTTTATCCACCACATAACTATTCCCTTAGGCGAACATGAGTCATAAACTGGGGAACATCCTTTAATAAGAACCGACACGAGGTAAATCGTCAATTACACAGGGTGACAAACACCGCCAGTTGGAAATGTGGAGTCATGGTGGAGTTATTTTGTGATTCGGAATTACCGAAATGGTAAAACCCGCCAAGGACGCGGCTTCTTGGTAGAGGTCAAGTTTAAAATTAGGGCTACATTTGGCAAGCAAGCTCACACTTCCAAATCCGGTTTTTACACGCACACGAAAAAGATTTTGAGAATTGGAAATCGAGTTAATACTCGCATTAATCCTACATGCAGCACGAACTCTTGAGGGACGTATCACAGACCATATAGCTGAAGTTAAACATAGTTTTACAAATATAAGATATATTAAAATGAATAGTGTATTCACGACGTTCTTATACAGCTAAAAAAGTAAATTCGATGAAGAACCCATGTCGTCACGCATTAATCTTAAATTATTTTTGTACGTAAACTTCAGCTTCGAAGTTCAAGCTTCACTAATATGATGAAATAATAAAGCATCAACAGTGCATGTTTTAGATAACACCGCATATCAGAAGAATTTAGTCTCATAAAGGAGGGACTGCAAAAACTTTGCTAGTTGTGCAGAAATGTTCGTTTGGAAACCAAAATTTTTAGAAATAAGGGAACTGATATGTACAAGAGTTCAGAAAACTTATGCATCGAAGCCCTCGTGCGAACTCATATTTTTCAGACTGGACTCAGCTGTCTAAATGCTTTGAATTTATGTATCTAATTTGCATACAGGAAATAAGATTAGCAACATTGGTTGGAATGGACGCAGTAAGTTATATTTGTCAACAAAGTCGAGATAAAGTGCTCAAAAAAATAAAGATCAAGATGTATTTCCTCACACTGATCCAAAGTTAGAAATTATTGTTAAAAGAAATATATCAAGAAGAATTCGAAGGCAATAGTTGAAAAAAATTCAAATTTGATAACTTTGGTTCGTTGGGGAGCAAGAATTTTTACATTCTCTCAAAGATTTACTATTATACTGTTAGTTGTGTTTTTTATACTTTCAGAAAGCTTTTACGAACTATTCTCTCAACATGTTTTTGTAAATTCCACTAGAAAATGAGCATCTCCTTACTTCAGTTACCATTCACGGAAAATAGAATGTAGGCATTAGTAGTGGCTTCTTTGTAACAACTTTGTGACGATTATGTAAGTTCTCTAAATTGGTAGAGTCAACTGGTTTCTTCCAATCTAAAAATAAAATATTGTCCACAAACAGGATGACTAGACATCAATACAGTAGCGTATGATGTGCATTTTAGTATGTAGGAATAGTCTGCAAAACTCAAGCTGTAAGATTTCTCCGTACATTATTAAATTGCTGGTTTAATCACTGTATTCTCCGTATACTTAGGCTGAAATCATGTGTACTTATAATCTTTTGTTACACTTCATTCAGGGAGCGAATGCTCTAATCCCACAGGCATGTTTAAAATGCTTCAGTGAAATAATTATTAGTTCTACAACTCTCAGAATCTACTTTATGTTGCGTCATTTTACAATCATCTCTAGTGAAGCCTTTGGTCGCACACGAAGAGAAAATATCGCCCTCGGAAATAAGTTCCCAGAACACTTGTTGCAAGGAGAACAACTCAAAGCTTCAACAAGTCGAATATGCCGGAGGTCTAGGAGACGTTTTTTTTACTTTTTTCTTTGAGCCCCGCAAAATTTGAAGCATTACGTCACGAGTGAAATATTTTATTTGTAAAGGAAATTCTTTTGCTGGAGTAAATAAAGGCACGCTTAAGTTGAACCAAATAGCACGTTCAGTGCAGAATGGAGCAAACTGATGTCAGTTGTGGAATGAAAAGAAGTGGAATTCGCAATCAACTGAAGTTAAATATGAATGTAAATTGCTATGAAATGGAGAGGAACTAAGATGTCTGTTTTCATGCAGAGATCGTAAGAACCACTATAATAAACGAATTTTGTCTAATACTTTGAGTCAAAAAATGTGCAGATTCACTGCAGTAAAAATTCATGCCAGAAATGACTATACGAACCAAAAAATTCTTCCTCAAGTTAAGCAAGCAGCGATGAAAGCTGCTTATATGGATTTTAATATTCTACTCCACTAGTAAGAGAATCAAATCCCTCTTCATAACGTTGCGCTATGAATGCAGTTGTTCAACAAGGCATGACATTCAGTATTACATAATGAAGTTTCGTAGAAGAATACGAGGGCTACATTCTTCCACTAGTTTCTGTATATGATTTCGAAATGAAACCACGGAAAGTTTCTGCAGCACATCTCTGTTTCGTCGATCGGGATTACCTCTAAGGGTTGTAGCATAACCGGCTATCAAAATATAAGCAGTTCGTACCTGGGTTAAAAACCTACCTGGTTTTTATGATTTGTACACGTTTCTACAGCTACGTTCCAGACTACACATAACGGGTCTAAAATTTGTTGAACAGGTTGGCAACGCATTTAGACGACCACATCTTGAATGAAAATTGTAATAGAAATATTGTGAGCCGGTTCGAATAATTGTGTTTGAATTTCTGACTAAGAAGAATCTTCTCATGTATTTTCAATGTTAAATAATTCGAGAGACTGTACCTTGAATAGTAAAGAAAATTCTCAAAGCGATAGCATTTACTATGAAGACATTCTCCTCAGAGTAAAATATTTGAAGTTTGAATAAATGTTACATGATCAGAGCAAATAAAAATCACAGGGTTTATTCAATACACTAAGAATGTCTCAGTCAGTAACAACATTAAAAATTAGGTTCTCTGTGCGGTTAAGATTTGTTTTACACGCACTAAGAGTATCTTCTTGAAGTAGGAGGTTTCCAGTGCAGTTTTTGGCCAGAGGCAGGAACCACATACCTGCCTGGACCAGGCTACGACGTCTATCAACCGCGCACAACATCGACCTTGAAATGATGGATTATATAAGCCGGCTCACTTGCAGCCCTCTTCACAGTACAACTCTGACCTCTCAGTGATCAAAGCCCGTGCTTCGCTCTCTTGTATTCACCTCTCTAACAAGTGAGACCATTGATAACTATGGGGAAAATGTTCACTATTAGGGTACTCATGGCATAGGACTTGGGTAGCGACCCTAGAATGAACCAAACGGCTCGTTCCTGTTGACATATTCTATTCCATTATACTCTCAAAGTAGCAAAATATTCATAGTAATTTGATTCTTTCTGTTAACGTTCGTCACGAATATTTTTCATTATAACTATGAAATTCAAATTCTATTCTTTAAGCACATTAAATTTATCGTGATACAATTTTATTTTTAGGAAAACTCGGTTTAAAACAAACAGTCGATTGGAACCTCTGATAGAGTAACTACCAATTGCATCATAAGAAGGAGAGGGCTTCTCAAGACGATGTCACGACTTCACAATGATCGGTAGCGAATACTTCGAGTATAAAACACGTTCCTCAATTGAAAAGCTACCAGACGAAATATTTTTACTTTATCAATTCAACTTTTGTCATGGGGCTTGCATGTAATATAAATATGATATAAACAATAATGAATTTCATATATTAGTTACTTTATGTAAGACTTATGAAACCACTTTAATCTATTCTATGTGCATGCTTTGACTGAGGTGCAAGCTTTCATTGTTTATAGATTTACTTTTCGATCTAACAGAGAGACAAAACTGTTCGATTTGTGCATATGAAATATGTTCATGATTAAAGTTAATATTATCAAGTAAATATAAGGGGCATACCTATATTCAACCACTGCTCTAGTTGACCCTCAACTTTTGAACCTTGAAGTTCCTTCGCCGCTTAACAGCGGGTCATAACACCTTATTTTTTTCGAGTTCTTAAATGTCACAGAGCCACAGCTTTGTAAGCAGGCTTGACCTACAATATATTTTGTAGAAACGATTGATTTGCTGTTGTACCCGTGAACATCAAAAAGATCATGGAAAGAAATGCAATGAAAATAAATCCTTGAAATTTCACATGGATAAAAATGTTGAATTTTATCTTAAATACTCAGCGAAGTATCTTCTATCAACGAAGCAAAAGAATTTCTCGACGTCGTTGAACACCTGACCAAAAATTATGAAAAATTTGTGTTTTTCCCCAGAATGAAGCTGCTGGTAGCATGCATCGTGCTGATGGTTGTCGTTGCCGTCCACTCAGAGAGACTTCCCCAAGCTACTGCTGAAGAACTCCGCAATATCCTGTCGACCAGGGCGGGTGCGCAGGAGTTTGTCGACTGTGTCAAGAGACCTAAGACTTGCAGGGACAACCGTGCTCATGGAATTGCCAGTAAGTGACCTACTTCCATTAAAGAGATAAATTTCTTCCTCTAAAGAGGAGACAAACATGGGATCAAAGATAGGGTAATATAAGCTACAGATCAACATTCTAAAAGTAGAAGAATAAATTTCGTCATGATTTAAATAATTTTGGCTGTGCATTGATACGGTACCAACGAATGGTCGATAAATTTATTTGTAGGATTATTTACAGTGCTCAGCATAACCAGATCACGAAACGAGCACATGAACTGACCAGAATTTACGATTTTGGCAATTTAATATAATTTCAGAGTGATAGTTGAACGGACAGACACGTGCAGGCTATGATCTGTGGGCAACTAAAAGTGAAAATTTAAATCGTGATCTGAGAGCAAATGTGCACTGTTGTGTATAGGTATTGTGTGCGCTGCATTACAACAGTACGGAGTGCAAGTGAAGATCCGGGAAGCAGATCAGAAATCATCTAAGGACTATTAAGAAAATATTGCTGCTGCTGTACAAAATCTTTTCAGATATCAACGCCAACTTGAATTGTTACGAGTAATTTGAATCATAAATTAAGATCTACGATACTTATGGAACAGCAAAATTTTCGCTTACCAGTTTCCCAGCCGAGTTTCCCTACCGAATTTCATGTATTAAAGTTGTAAAAATTCTTAATTTAGAGACTCTGCACGCAAATTACAACTTAAAAAATCGTTTGCACAGTAGCGCGCAAAGATTTTTCATCAAACTTGAAGCCCAAGCAGTATGAAGAATGATAACGTCATTCTATACATGAGAGCATAAATTTTTGTGGTTTTACCCAACTGGTTTACCATACAAGTATTTGTTTTCAACAAAACCTGACATCGGCCTTGTACCCCAAATAACGATCGTAATGTTGTCCATAAAAGTAGGTAATCGTACTTTTCATAAACTTGCATTTTTTTGCAGAAGTTTTTTTAACATTGCCTACTATCCTAATTTTCAGGGCTAGCACCATCACTGATCAGGACCCAAGGGCGCTGCAAGAAGGTCAAGGGTCTTGTGTGCACTCCCCAGGACGAAGAGAACATTAAGATCGTGGTCTCGACCCTCAGCAGCAAGTACAACGACCTCTACAATGACCTGCTCAGAAGTCTCGTCAGAGAGGCCTAGTTCACTCGGCCGAAGTTGTTTTCACGAGAGATATGCGGCAAGCATAATTCATGCATTAACTCTCGGAGTTTTTTGAGAAGAAACTGAGGAAAATTGCAAGATTATTGTTCTAAATCACATCCATCACAGAAAAGGTTTTAGCAATCATTGATGCCAGCTACTTTTCGAAGAAACAAAAAATTTCAGGACAGTATTTTACTATCAAGCTTTCATGGTTATTTCATTAACATATTCGACATAAACAGCTCGCTTCGTACAGTCTAGTTTGTTCACTTGTTCTGACTTGAATTGCTTTCGGTATATCACAAATGCATAAGGAGGCTAACGCGTATATTTCGCCCAAAAATCGATTTCATTCGCCAATATCACAAGTGGTAAATCAAACTTATTTGGAAACCTCGAATCATTGATTGTATGGTGACTTATTGAACGCGTGGGCAACAATTTACATAGTAACAATTAGTAGCCGCAACTTTGATGTCCTTACTATTTTACATTTTGCTACTCTGATCTCAGTTGAAAGATAAACAGCGTTTGCATGGAAAATTCCTTATAGGCAAACTTCCAGTATGACTTGTCCTGTCAGTATACCTGTGATAACTATTGGCGTTATATGCATACAACCTATTGTTCACCGTGAAAATCTAACCATAGAATTAAATATCTGCTATTGTTCTTAAAACGGACCAGTTCATAATTAATTCTAGTAATAAAATACCTGCAGACTAAGCCCAAATTTGTGATCTTTCCACCAAGTATTCATGCGCCGATGTTTTTTACTTACTACACCGATCATCATCAAGCATGTCAAAAATGCACGTATATTTAATGGTGTTCATTCAAATATCTGCTCCTCTTCAGTTTCAACACACTTGTGTTCATTACGTATGATATAATTTTTTATAGCTTCTTTGCAATAAACTTTTTTCGAAAAATGACGTCTTTCTTCCACACCCAAATCCAGCACTTCCGAACTGATTTGCTATTTTTTGGACGAATTCGTACTTATGCATGGAACATAACATTAGATATCCTTCAATTTTACAACAGAAGGAGAGCTGTTTTCAAAGACAATTTGTACAGAACTAAAATTTTTTTTCATAGTTCAAATTAATTTCTATCTTCAAGATTCATTTCCCTAAATAGCATAACAGAATCAATGAAGAGTTAGAGATTATAAATGTTAAAAAGTATATGAGACTATTACTTAGGTTTGAAACATTTCTGCGTGTTTTGAGGCATTGCACAGAAAACGAAATTTTTTTCTTATACTCGAAAGCATATACTATTTTTCAGTGTCAACAGTAGTTCTTAGCTGAGCGAAAAAAAATCGATAAGCAAAATACAGCGTGAGCGTCCACTCGCGAAGACTGAACTGAAGTTCCGCAACCTCATGCTTTAAATCCCAAGGAAATTCTAACAGACTGCGTATTTACAGTAGAAGAGGTAGAGGCCCATACTGAACCCAGGTAAAGCAATCGAGTCCGACGGCCTTGCTCCCCAGATACGCAAAGAAACAGCCAAAGTAATCAGCAAACCCTTATCAAACATCTTCAATCGATCACTTGAAACTGGGATTGTTCAGGAGGATTGAAAGTAGGCAAATGTCACTTCTATTTTCAAAAGGGGAACAAACAAACATCCAATAATTATCGTTCAATCTGTCGTACAGCTGTCATCAGTAAAAATAGAAAGTCTACTCGCAGTGTGTATAACAAAACACCTTCAAGACCAAAACCTGATTACTGACACCCAGCACGGATTCAAGGAAAGACGCAGCTATCTCTCAAACCTCCTTGGCTTTTATGGTGAAGTTAACTTAAAAGGGCTAATAAGAAACTTCAAGATATCCCAGGCTCTAAACTCCTGTTCAGTTAAAATTACCGGAACCTGGAATATCGTTTCTTCTGGCGCTGTGAATACATTAAAAAGTTGTCGACAAATATTGAATAAATAAACCCCCAGTATTATTAAGTACTGATTTTATATCACTCATAACTGCTGGAGCCTGTGCATGATTGTGGCGCATGTGTGTGACTGAAATGTCTATGCGGGATTAAAGTGCACCTGCGTCATTGATGCCTTAACTTTAGACAGTAAGGGATTTGAGTAGCAGCCTTAGAATGGACCACACGGGGCTCGTTCCTGTTGCCATATTCTATTCTAAACAGTATCCTATAAAAAAACATCACGTCACGGCATGCATATATAAATTTTTTCAAGGGTACTTAAAGGGTTTTCTTAAGCTCGAGATGTTGGTATTATCGGCACCTTTGTGGAGACCTTTATATAAAATACGAATTTTTAATAATACAACGTTAAAGAAAGTTAACAGAAAGGTTCTTCCAGACCATTAAAGGCTAAGAGATTTATCGACGTCATAATTAGCGTACTTCTTACCTTGAATGTTATTGAAATAAAGAGTGCACTCTAAAATTAAACATCTAATTACAAGGAATACTATCAGTTTGTGAGATGAAACAGGCTAAAGTAAATTCTTGCGTTTTACTAATAATAGCTCTGCATGTCGCGCTTACATCAAATGGAGGCAATTGAAACGCTAGAGAAAAGGGAATTGTCAGCACTAGTCATTTAACTGACTGTATCTCTAATCACTTTAAAAAACATAAAAAATTCGTTCAATTGAAAACAAATGAATTAATTTTGAAAAATGCTAGGAGTACGTTTACTAATTTTATGACTTTACTCTCCTCTTCCCATCTTTTTTACTCCTGGAGCCTCTTCATGATTGTAGGGACTCATCATGATCGAGGTGCGAGTACGTGATTGAAATGTCTGCGCATAATTACGGTGTCTGTGCGTGATTGATGTCTGAACTTTAGACGGCATACAACTCGAGTAGCAACACAAGAAGGAACCAAAGGGGTCGCTCCAGTTGCCACAATTTATTCTATTCTATTACTGGTGAAATTGCGTTGCATCTAAAAATATGTTATCTATCATGTACTAGAACATCCCGTGCTAGTGGTGACAAATTAACGACTCATAGACCACATATTCAACAGTGATAGAAATATACAGTGTACATCACAAGGCAATTCCTCAACATTCACATAGACATTAACATTTATAAGGTAAGGCAGACAAGCCAATCTTATAAGCGAAGTTGAGAAACAACTATGGAAAAATTCTGAGGCATGTATTTATTATAATACTACTTTAATTAATTCGAAAGACAATCTTTGTTATGGCTAGGAGTGTGTGCCAGTCCACTACTTTCAGAAACGCTTCAGTATACAACAACTTTTATTACATATGTAGCTTGAGATTAGAACATTTAGTCTTTAAGGATCGTACGTTGAAGAGATTAAATTCCAAGGTTAACAACTTAACTTAATGTTCTAAAGCGTCGTTATGGAGCTTACATCAGACTAACCTAAAATGACTAGGGGCATTCTAAACACGTAATGGACAAATTTAGTTTCTACATTGTATCAGAGTAAATTTTCTGATTTTAGTCTCTGAAATCGGAAAAATATTAAAACTCGTGTAAACCATGAACAGTGTGCAAAATTAAAATCTATCATTCTGATTCGAATATGTCATGTTGAATACCTACAGCGTCAAGCGTAAAAAGAAACAAAAATATTCTAATTCTACATATACAACATTTCAAAATTTCTAAAATCCAAATTTCATAAACTTAGAATTCTTAAAAATTTGATATCGTATTTCTTGAAGTGACCGTAAATATTGGCCAGGTATATTTGATAAAAAAAATTCGAGACAACCGTTCATGAATTGCAGCTTCGTACGACTCACGAAACCTAACTACTGATATTAGAATTTTGGCAATCTCTTCTCTAGAGGAATACAGTACTTTAGATTTGTATCCAACTAAGGTACATTTGAAACAAACTTAGAGGTATGAATCGAGTAGTGCTTAGTAGAGGGAGGGACGACTTCAAGGGGATGTGTGGACTCCCAGACAAAGACTTCAATGACTAGGCTACACTCGTAAATAAATACATACATACATATATTCAACACCACCGTCTAGAGACAGACCACTGCATGTATTAGGACAACAAAGCTAATGCCCAGGCAGGCGTTACATTGTGTCAACGCCACAAACGCATGCAGAAAGACAAAACAGCCAATTTCAAGGTAATTGAAAACTTTCTAAACTTGGTTTCATTAGCTCCTGCCGTTCCTTAGTCCAAAGTTTCTGCTTCCAACAAACTTTTTGCTTGCTCATCTAATGGTTCAGTTTCGTGAACCTAAATCGTTTATGCTTAAATAAAATAAGCAGATACTGTACATGTTGCAGCACTTTAGGTTCGTGAGGAAAGTTCATTTTCATCTATGAAGATGTTACACGGTTTCCAAAATTTCCAAGCAAATTGTCATTGAACGAGGATGGTAATTTTTGTCCCTCAAATCAAAATAGAATAATAAAGAGGATAATGTTGCTAAGGAACATATATATACTTTAACACGTTGACTCTGAAGTGGTACGTATATGTACCACTTAGGTTAGGTTCTGTAATTTTTTTCAGATCCTTCTAGTGACTATGCGTACAAAGTGAAGATTTACCCCAGTCAGGCAATCGGAGGCAACGTGTTAAAGCAAAACAGCAGGTATGAATACAAGAATAGCTCTATTTATGCAGTGGCCGTAACTTTCTTAAAGTTTTCAATTTTACAGGGCTGAATGCAAAAGCAGTACAAATGAGTTAGCTAATTAACAAATAATGTAGTTCAGTAAAATTGAACAGCGCTCCCTTCCCTTATTCAGCGAGGCCACATGGTGACGAAAGGTAACTTCCTCGTTCGTATTATTTTGTACGATCGTATACATAATCGTTCTTCACTCTGTGCATGAAAATGTTAATTTTACTTTCAACCTTTACGCAATTCATTCGTCCAAGAGAGTTAGCGTTTCATAAATCTTTGACAATGGGAGTAATCATGACTATAATCCTTCACAACGTCCGTTCAATATTTGGATAAAGCAACAGCAGGTTTGAGGAACAAAGACCAGAAGTCATGATTCATGGAATTAAACGAGCGTTAATTTGGCAAGGCCAATAAAGAACAGTGAAAACTAAACACCAGTGATGAGGCACTAGCAGAAAGGTGACTTTAAAGCAGAACTCAAGCTTGACAAGGTAAAGGTGACCTTCAATTCAACAGTTCACCAGTATGGAGAAAAAGGATATAACTCAGTAAATTATAAACAGGAAATTCTCAGGCCATTATGTTAGCCATAAGACACGAGAGATTTCCTGAATTACTAGGAAATAGTTATTTGCTAAATTTAAGTATCTTGTTGAAACTTTGATTGCTTCGTTGTCAACGCGCTTGAAACAGAGATAAAACACCTTTATATGCCTTTTCTCCTTCACTTTTCTATTCAATTTGCGACTCAAGAAAAAGGTTGCAATAACAATACTCAAACTAGACTTGAAATTTCTCGTTGCTTCCTTTTTCAAGCCCCAATAAAATTGTAGCTTTCATTTTGCGTCGGTTTTTCCGAGTGTTTCTGTTCAAGATCAATGGTAGACGGTCAATTTCCCGCACCTGTAAAAGTGCTCGCAATAAAGGTGTTTGGTGCTAGAGAAATTGGGGTGCTAGAGAAATTGGGGTGCTGGAGAAATTGGGGTGCTAGAGAAATTGGAGTGCTGGAGAGTTAGGGGCGCTGGACATGTCAGGATCCATTTAGTACTAGCTAATACACGAACAATGTGCGTCCAACATGTTTTAGAGTCGCCATTAATTCTGAAAAAGGATTTCTGTTCTACAATAAAAACTAGATTACCTTTTAAATGAAAAATAGAATTATATTTTGCTACTGCCCATTATCACTCAATGAATAAGTGTTTTTAAATACTTATATTTAACTTAAGTTCGAAAGTAAAAGATACCTCAATAACATATAAATCATAGTTATACTCTTGAATATATAAAGATTCACGCACCTCGATAAGAAGATTCTGAGGGAGGTACTGTTACTTCAGTTCCGGAAATATATTATTGCAGAAATTTTTCATTAGAAGACCGACGAACTTGATTAAAATCTACAAATTTGAAAACAATTCTCTTTCACAGCACTCAATTACAAACACAGAACTGTTTTGCTCCTAAATTATTTTATCATCGACAAGAACAACTAAACTGATTTCCTTGTTCAAAGCAATCAGCGGTGTGCACTGAACCGTAAGTTGAATTTTTGTGTAGGAGACAAAGCCAGTCTGTGCAATGGTTGCGGTCACGGCAGTCGGTACTAAAAGCGTCAACTCACGCACGTTTGCTCTGTGCAGCAGAGCTCAACCAGTCAGAAGCTGCCCGAAGATCGGAGCTTAGCAGGATATTTTGGATTACCAAACTCATTAACAAACATTGTCGAGTCACAGAGCTGCAGTCTGCGTGCAGCTATGATGACATCGTTTTGCCTCGCTGGGTCAGTATCCGGTGACTAGAAATAAAAATATTTAGAAATTGAACGTTTTCATGGAAAGACATAAATACGAGATCAACTTTTGAAGTATTATCTGAAAAATCTTTGTTAAAAGCACTAGGAGTATCTTCGGTGATGATTCAGATAGGTGGTAATTTATTTGTTTGAAATAATTACCGTGTTAGTTCGTAAATCATGGCCTTTTTTTATAAATACTGACGTGAGACGTATATGTCACAGATGCTATAAAATATGTTAGGTTTCCTGCTTTCAACAACATGGCACAAAAAATTGAGATTTTTCATGGAGTAAGTTTCATGTTCATTAAATTTTCTAGGTCATTTAAAGAATTACAATTATAAAAATTATTAACTTCGCTCTTAGTTTATGATTAAGCACTATATTATCATCTGGAGTGTGCTTCTATAAGATGGCAGCCTGAATTGCGTATATAAATATTACTCTATGTTTCAGTTTTGACTAGAAAAAAAGCCCTGTAATTATACAACTTTAATGGCACCACGTGACGTTAATCTTACCTTTTAAAGAACTGAGCACTTGACCAACATCTCAGGTAGGAGAGGTTGCGTAAGACGCATGTTATTTATTTCTACACATTCTGTTGATATATGTAATATCTTTTTGTTTTATTACTCCCTAAATGATTTTATTCTACTACTTTTACGAAGCATGTATGTGAAATAAGAACTCTGCAAAGAAATGCAAGATATACACAGAATTTTCTAGCATACTTGCAGCTCATTGTTTACCGCAAAATTCACATGGAAACCTTGCTGTTTGCTTTCTGTTGAGCGCACCGACCATAAAAATGAGAGATTTTACGATATCGTGATTCAAAACGCATGATTTAGGGTGTTTATGACTTTTTTTGGAGAATCAGTAGTAAATTTCCAAAGCACACGCCAACTTTTAACGCTAATTTTTTCCTTTCCACGAACTCTCAGAGTACATTTAATGATTCTGTCCTCCAATATTACACTCTGAGAACCTAAACCCATGATCAATATTTCAGTCCCAGAAAGAACAAATTGTTATGGGATGTTCACCCTAATAATAGGCCTCTTATGTAAAGCGCATGCAGTTTACTCTAGACAAAAATAGAAGAGACACGCAGCTTCAATATAAACCGTGCACTTCACAAGTACTCGGTGCCACGTGGGCGTATTTGCACATTCCAGTTTGCTGGACTGTAGAACACACGTGGAGTCGGCCTGGTTCGAGGTCTGAACTTGGTTACGAAATACGTACATCGGGAAACTCTATATCCTGATTCACACTCCTATTATTTGTGTTTTTTGAAGCAGCGTTCTGTGACTGCAAAGAAACAATATTTACCAGAGAATTCAGAAAATTATTTAAAATATGCATTTAATACACGAGCATAGCGTTGTTTCATTTACTACTTTCGTACGTGTGAATACTATTTAAATCATGAACAAGTTTTTTAAATTTCTTACCAGAGAGGAAAAGCAGGACGATTTGAAGGCGTCTTCAGAAGTTTTAAGCAAATACAGTTCTTTTGGGCTCGACTAAGATTTTTATCAAACATCATTCAAATTTTTGTGCTGAACACGACCTGAAATATTGAACGTTTAAGTACCGCTAGTGTGGGTCCAAGGCTGAGTGTCGCAACTAGCTTGGAGTCCTATCAAAGCGGCATCCTAATGCCAGTATGCAGCGAATTATGCAAGCAATGAAAAAATCGAAGAGAAACCAGCATCAGACAAACCAAACGTTGATGGATTGGATCCTCTGACACGCCAGGGACATTTCGGTACGGCGAAAATTTCCCACAATGAAGATTTCTCGTAATTGTCCACCAGAGAAATATTGAAAGCAAAAACTCGTGTATTTTCCCGAGAATAAAATTATTTGAACAGGAGAACATTTTATCCATGATGCACAATATCAAATAGGTAATATTTCATAGATATGAGCATTTAGCAAATCAGAGTATGTACTTGGATATATTTACTAAACGAACAAGGAGAAACATTATGTCTTCGCACAGGTATATGCAACAGTTTCAGTAAGTCAGTAGGAATGTTGAATGAAAGTCAATTACTTAAAAATTATTTATTCTCATACAAACACTCAATTTATTGTTGCAACGCATGATAAGTAGACTCAAAGGGTACAGCAAGAAACGTAGTAAAAATGTATACTATAAAATATATCAGTATTTTATGTGAACCTACATTGCATTTCGTTTGTTATTGCAAAACCAACCGCAAGATTTATGATACAGTAATGTGTCTACTACAAATAAAAATTAAATCTAAAAGGTTTAAACATTTCTAAAGTTATCCTATCTATAATTGTAAAACTTTTTCTTCCAACTATCCATCATAGTCATACCCAACTGTATAGTTTAAAGTTTCTCATTTTTATTCAAGGAAACGATTCATAAATGTTAAATTATATAAAGAATACTCTAGTCGCAGTACCAAGCATGATAACATCGAAAAAAAATTCATTCGTAAAAAAATATTCTTAAAACTAGACGTCATCTGATACAGAATTACCCAGATTATTTTTAGTGCAGAATATCTTATTTTAATTTTCGAATATTTCATCGGTGAGTGTAATTGTAGTTATAATGGAGGGGCGGTAACATGATGCAGGAAGGGTAAACCAGTGACAACTCTCGGTCCTGAGACCCCGCCCCTGTTGGCCTGGGTGATTGGGAAACACTGCTCACACATGGGGAAAAAATCTGAAATAATTTATTGAGATTTGATGTTAATACTAATTCAATCGAAGAAATCATGTAATAAGTTATAACGCATTGAAAGAAACGATAGTGTTAATTTAAAAAAAAATACCCATGTATATCAATGCACAAATTTACAATTTTTGCAGTAATATAAACAAATGCACTCGAACATTCTCCTCTTACAACAAGAAAATTTTAGAAGACAATAAAACTTTCGAAACGCACGGTTTCTCAGTTCTTTCGTTCTCCAGGCTTTATGCTTATTACGTAAAGAAAAACCCA
Organism: Trinorchestia longiramus; assembly: GCA_006783055.1. Classification (NCBI taxonomy): domain Eukaryota; kingdom Metazoa; phylum Arthropoda; class Malacostraca; order Amphipoda; family Talitridae; genus Trinorchestia; species Trinorchestia longiramus. The sequence continues at coordinate 39,597 of VCRD01000346.1, read as the reverse complement.
ACAAAAATTTCTATTCCTTGGGTCTTACAGATAAATCATCTAGATGAGCACTCGAAGTCGGCACCCACGAGAGTTGGTCGCTTAGTTGGTATGCTGGTGTCTTCATTGAGTTACCATGGCGGTGGTAAGTAGATACAATTATGTTACTGACGGTTCATCATCAACACCGCTACTAACGAAGTCCAGGAACGTTAGAGCTAGTGACCAAAGGAACAGGAAGCCAAAATTGAAGAAAAAATAAAGCGAAAAAACTGATGAGAGCAAAGGGCGAAAGACCAAAGACAAAAACAAATAAAATATCACGAGAGAAAGATGCGAGGGATCAAACGAGAAAAAGATGAGCGAGTGAACCAGCAAAGAGGAAAAGACACGAAGCAACAAAAGACAGAATGTAGATAAGTGATTAAAAAGAGAAATAGACAGACCAAAGAGGGTGAAACAGGATAGATTTGATCAGGCGCCACGGTGTGATCCAGAAAACTCGTACAGGGTCTGGCATGCTTCGTGTCAAACTAAAACTTATCCTCGTATTTAAACGTGATTCGATCAAACGGAACCTGCAGTAATTATGAGAACTGAAAGTGTTTCAATAGTGTAGTGGAAACACAAACAGATTTCCCTAAGCAGAGTTGCGAATCTTGTGTGAGGCACAGATGCAGGATAAATATTTAGTCATCTCACGGCATGTGACGACGTTGACGGCTAGGTCAGGACAGAACGAATCGTCACAAACGAAAGCGCATAATCAAATTCGGAGAATTATACATGAGAAGACTACATATCATGGTGAAATAATTTGAATTTTCAAGCATTAAATTGCTTCAAAATTGGAAGATGAGTCTTAAAATGTAAATTAGGTCTGTAAAACAGAACATAAAATTTTAAGAATGCATAACTGTCGTTGTATTGAATGGTATACTACGAATTATCGACAAAAAACATTAAACACACAAAAACCATGACCATAAAAATTAGTAAAGTGAAATCAATAACTTTAAGGGTCTGTGGATACACTATTCTTTGACTTGAACAAGTATGGACTTCAATAACACTTCTATATTCTTAACGAATAATGTTTAACGTAAAGTTATTAATCCACTGTGATGAATGTAGCCTAATTAATATTACACAAAGACCAACCCAATCGAAATCATCAATTTGGCTGATAAGGGTCAAACCAGCCTAAAAAAAAGAATACCATTAGAGACGAGCAATGGATATTACTGATATCGAACATTAGTTCAACAAGAAACTTCCCTGAAGGGCAAAGCAGAGACCAAAAGAAAACCCTATTAAGGTCTAAAATAAACTTTTACCACAAATACGGCATGAGGCTTGGGGGAGCCTAAGAATAGACCAAACGACTCGTTTCTGTTGCCATATTCTATTCTAGATACTACGGCATCTTACATGGAGTTCTCAGAACAAATGCAAGAGACTCACTGAGACCAGTACGATGTTATTGGGACAAGCCCAGGAACCTTATTTAAGTCTTCTACATTTCGCTGAAAGACTTCCAGAGCACCAATCTGGAAAGAATGTAAGCTCATCATCTTGATTCTGTGAAGATAACCCGGAAAGAAATTTCCCTCCTTACTTGAAAAACAAACTCGTAACAAACAAATGAATCGACTTTTGGGCATGTGTGCATGCACTTATGTATGTTTATTTATTACACGTATGTATGTGTATGGAGATTCTAGGGTAGTATTGCATTACCAGCAATTTTAATGCATAAACAGGATATACAATGAGTGAAATTTATTTTATATTAAAAGCCAATCGCATTGTAAGTAGACTCACAAACATAATTTGGAGTGCCATTTCACACGTATTATCTCTGAAATATCATCATTCATGTAACATTCGAACAGTTCAGATTTTTATAGGGATTCATTTTGATTTAAATCCTGGAGTAGGCAAGAAGAACAACCTATTTAGTTGAAGCCGAGCGAAAATGAATGAAAATCGTAAGTAACAAAGTACCTAAATATCGAATATTTCCCAGCAGTATTTCTGAAGAATACACACCAACGTTGGTGGAAAAAACACGAAATCTGAACTGAACAATTTACTCTTCGTATAGACAAGGAGCTCTAAATGCATTTTCAATTGAGGTGGTTTAAAAACGAAAAATCTACGACGACAACACTCCTGACTAACTCAATCATTGATGTGACATTAACTTTCGACTGCATACAAACGTCACAACCAGTCCGCTACTCTCAAACGCACCATTGCTTGGAAGTAAAACTGTTCGAACTACAGAAAGCTTTCAATTAGTGGTATAAAAATGACGGACACCTTTACACAATCAATATAAACAGACTCCCTTTATCGTTGAGTTTCTACATAGCACAAAATTGGGCGCGAGGATTCCAATTACAATTCAGTGTCATTTTGGGGGGAAGGTGAACGGCTGTCCTGGTTCTCCTCGTCACAGTCGTCGCCTTCACCGAGCGCTTTAACGAACTCTGAGCGGAAGAATATTTTGAGTTATGTTAAAATTATATATTTTTTAAACGGATTGTCTTCATTTGCCAGCGAAAATATTGACTTCAATGTCCCTGACCTTGACGTTTACTAGTTTCAATAGAATAGCTTTAACAAATATAGAACGACAACTATCCGTTAAAGACTACACTTACTTGTAAAGGAATTTTTCTTCCATGATCATGAAATTATTTGACATTTTTGAGGCGTGAAAGACAACATATGATAACACTTCCGTACTAAATATTGTGAAGGGAGACGTTATCATAATGCCTTTATGATCGTAAGGGCGGAAAAACTAGAAATTTTCGAAAGATTACTGGCGAAATTACTTACATTTCTGAAGCCTGAAACTACGATTTTTTATCAAGTTTTTCTGCATACTCATTTTATAGCAGTTATGTACTCATATATTCAATTTTTGTCATTAATGCACTAACTTTGTTATTTGCAAAAAAGTTCTAGTAAATAACGTTCCGAAACAGTACTCTCACCTTCGAAGTCTATTCTTCCGTCTCCGTCAATATCCACTTCTCTGATCATGTCATCGACTGAAAAAATGGAAATTTAAAATCATTCAAAAATTGTTCATGTTAGTAGACGAAAGGCAAAAAACAAATCGGCCATGGCAATTGCATGTTAAAATTATTTCGTTACCTAATGAGAGGCCAAATCAGCTCGAATGAATTTTCATTAATAACTTCGTACGTTTTAATAACAAATATTAAACACACGCTTTTCGACGCGCCTTCAGTACGGAAAATATGAAACAAGAATAAACTGTTAAACTTTTCTCATCATAGCTGAGCCGCCGGGAAAATTGCCCTTAGTTTGTTGACAGGAGGTTAAAAATTGTGAAAATTTAAATTGAAGTCTTTCCATGAACTAGTTAATGAGGAGGAAATATGCTTCTGAAGAAGAACTATTAAAAGATTCAAGTACAAAAGTATTATTCCAAAATCGTACGTTTTCCTAAAAAATCACTGTTCATTCAACGAAAACTTGGGACATAGACTCCTACATAAGATGAGTGAACGTGACTTGATCTAAAACTTCTTAATAGTTTGGCCGAAATTCATAACAATGAAAAATTTATTTCTTCATTGTATAAAGTGTTATTTCCTTTTGCATCTGTGGGTTTATTGTAAAAATGCAAATAGTTAGTGTACGAATGAGAATTGATACAGCGTAAACATGTTAAATCATGAATCTAATACATCAACAACTACAAATTATTCATTTGCCATTTAGTAGGTTGTCACTATTCGTAATACACTGATTTTTTCCACGTTCGAACATCATATTCATATTCTGAGCTCGAAGATTAACAACAAATATAATCTTACATATTAATACAAGTGTATTAATAGGAGACTGGGTCAGACTTATTGAACTTGACTGTAAATATCAAGCATCTCAACTGGCAACTTGTTTCGTTGTTACTAATAAAATCTTCATGTAGTTAAGCGACTGCTGTATAATAACAGAACGCTTAGAAAATATTTGATTGAAAAATATCAATTAACCCGAAGTTGTATTTTTTCATGAATTACATCCGAATTTGAAACAAACATTAAATACTTATGCTCGTCAAATTCAAAGCTTTATATATATGTAATTGAGCGCGTGCACAAATCAGCGAAGCTTATGAGGCATGTATTTAAAAAAATATAAACGGATCACCATTTTCAGTAACAGGATTACTGAAGATATTTTTGGTTTACCAATTACATACATTGAAGTAGGGCAATTTCCTCTCATACTCACTGTCGTCTTCATCGAGGTCTTCCCCCAGGCACCTGATCACAGCTCTCAGGTCACTGGCACAGATGTAACCACGGCCATGTTTGTCGAAGACCTGATACGAACAGCAAAACTTCCATTAATGAAAATGTACCTCGCTCAGTTTAGTAACAGATCTTCTCTGGAATTGAAGTTCAAGGAATGAGGAATACTTAAAATCTGTTTGAAAATTATTTAACTAAATGCAGAATTTCAGCTTTTGTTTGTCACTCAATAATATTCTCACTTGAGTACGAGTTCAGTCAATTAGTTTAAGTAATTTTCAATAGATTCTGCAAATATCACACTGAGATAATGTCATGCAAGCTTAAAATTTTATTACAATCCTACAACTAACGCGAGCAAAACTTTAAGATCAAGGAGACGCGAGTGATGACTTTCTCTGGCCAATAATATAAAGCAGTCTTAGGATTCTGCGTCCAAAATTATCTTTATTATTTTACTCAATAGCAGGACTCCCCCTGTCGAATAGTCTTCGAAACATTATTATACAGAACGTTAAGAATAATGAATAGTGAATAAATCAATTTTTTTCGAGTGTGCAATTGAAAACATCTCTAGACTAATGTTGGAGGTGTTCTGTCACCTTGTTCTTCATGTGATAGAATCGATATGTTCCTAGTCTATTTTGAATATAATTGCATTCATTTGATTAATATTTTAGTTAGTTGGATTTCTTCATACTTATACAAGTATTTCTCTTTCGCGCCGACAACGGCAAATGCCTGGGTAAAAGCACTAAGTATTTCTGAATCAAGCATGTTTACAGCAGAAACAATTTTTATTAATTTTACGAACGCTGGTAAAAAACCACGGATAGGAACGTATGTAGGCTTACTATCATCTGAATTACAATTCACACAGTAAGACGAGTAGAAGTCAGAATTCAATCTACTAAATGTATTCGATTGGAACATTCTGCGCTATCATATTCAAACAACATGCAAATATTTCATCGATTCAACGAGCAATTCTGAATGAATAAAACTTCAAGTAGTTGACTAGAAGACATTAGCGTTTTATAATTCACTCCTCGTACATGTTAAGATTGCCAGTGCGGAACGACGAAGGCTCGCTAAGATTATCCGGCACTGGAAGCAGAGCTCCTAGCGAGTTCGCTGCTTGCTTTTCCTGATTGCGGGGACTAATGAAGGCATTGCTAGCTTCCCTATCTGGGTCATTGTCATAGCAATCCCAGATTAATGTTTGTCAACGACAACCTTGCAGAGCTTCCGAAGTCGAGTGAGCGTTGATCTGCGCAATTACTGATAAGCAGTGTAAATTGCCCTTTGAACTGTGCAGCAAAAGATAGCACCCAAGCGAGTGACTTTGACACCAAAAATGGACAGGTCATAGGGTTGAAAGCCGCCATGCACTGCAGTTTACCTGACTTGTCGACACACGAGTGTACGAATACACTCTGCAATTTTCAATTTGATTCAAAGATGTTTCGTTGTCTAGATTTCTCATCGTCGTAGTGTTTTTCATGAAGATTATTTTTCATTTTAACATATCAAATGATTTTGTTTTTCATAGAATGTTAATATATTATACATTTTATAGTCTACTAAGAATATCATATCAAAATGCATACGTAGAATAATATACATAGGATTACTATTTATTTAACATACATCCTATTCCAGAAACTGATAGTGCTTGTATACCTAACTACTCACATAGTATCTGAAATAACACGATGAGGTTTAGTTATTGTAATGAACACTGTTTTAGTACTTTCCGGCTGACAGCGTCTTTAACTCACCTTATTGTTTAATTAAGTGCAAATTTTTGTCAATTCTGGCAAACTCTCAAAAATTGTCACCCGTGTTAGAGTTAGATTACGGTTAAGCAACAGTGGTTAACTGAGCAATTGCCTGACTCCTTGTCAATTGTCTGACTAGTTTTGTATTGCGTCAAATTTACACCGACTAAATAACAAATTTGTCTCTAGATAGTTATGTCTACCTAATATTTCTACCGTGACATCTATTAGAATGCAAGTACATTCCAATTAAAAAATAATTTGCCACATTCATTTCAGGGTTTTAGGAAATTTCGAGGGACCCCTTGAATTATGCATATTGCTGTTACACAGTGTAATAAATATATTAAAATTAAAAACATTACAGTAATATATTGTCAATCGCTACTGCTAGTTAAGTAACATTATTAAACCGCACAGAAATTTTACAAACAGACATCAATGTGCTGTCTTTGTGAGGGAATTGTCACAGGCCGTAGTTGAAAACGAGTGACCTTTGTAACAGTACCTCATTTGATAAAAAAAACAAAGGAATTATGCAACTCTGGAATATAATAATTTAACATTCAAATTTCTCACTCCACGAATCAAATTTCAATTCATTTAGTTGTACTGTAGACTAGCAATCAAGTTTTGTTCTGTTTCTGGCGTTTCTAACACTTCAATGTCCACATTCGCAGGCAGCATCTGAATAAGTCATGCAAACACCGAGTGTCCTTAACGCAATTCTATTATTTACGCACCACATCGCACCAGTTCAAAGGATCAATAAATTTCAAATCAAACAGTAATTGAATCAGTCTTGAAATACAGCGATGTAACAGGTCATCGACTGGATCGTTCACGGGTGAGTGCAGCATCAAACTGCAACGCATGCTCAGAAATTACTGCGGCGTTTGTCAACTTCATTTAACGTTCATGTTAGGATGCGACATTTAATTTGTGGTTATCTCCACAGCAGGAAAACGCCTGTATGTATGTACGTAAATTTCTACGAGGCTTAGAAATTACCTGATCACATTTTAATGCTCTGTTAAATTGACAATACGAACACCGTATAGGAATGAATTATTTTTTCGGAAGTATGCGAATACGAATGTTCGTTCACAAAACACTGCGCAACAATATTTGTTAGAGCAACATGACTTCATAGCACTATTGGTTAGAACGAAACGAATTTTCAGCTACATCAATTGTAGTGAAATAACATTACTGAGTAAATAGTGAAACAAACCTACACCAACATTTGTTAGAGAAAGACAAATTCGAAGTAATAATACTTACACTGTGACAAATGCTTGCTAGAGAATGGCAAATTCGCACCAATACCATCTTGAATGAGACAAATTCACAGGAATATTTGCAATACTTGGTAAAGAGAAAAAGAGACCAAAGAAAAGCATTGCGTCACAGCTCCCTGCTGTGTGTGGAGGTAACAGGTCGGCTGCATACAGCGGGTCAGAGTGGCTAGACTGCCCCGAGTACTACCCTCACCTTGAACGCGTCCCGCAGTTCTTTCTCCTCGTCTTCACGAGATCGCTCCCCATGACCGCCAATGTTGCAGAATATCTCCACGAACTCGTTGAACGAAAATGTCCCATCACCTGCCGAGATAAAATCAGTTCAGTTACTATTGATGTTTTTTATATATTGATTTCACTAGTTAGTGGTCACATTAATATCCATATAGCAGTGGTTCCCAATCTGTGGTACGCGTACCACTAGTGGTACGCGAGTGGTTTTACTTCACAAAATGTTTATTGCCTAACATAGGGTAATCTGGCAACGATTTGTAGTTAGCAAATCTTAGTTGATTTGCATGTTCTACTTGTACAATTATGGAAATAAAGTGATATCTGATCGAATTTAGTTTCTCAGGAACCAGGTGGTACGCAGCGACTGTACGGGACCTCCAAGTGGTACTTGATCACAAAAAGTTTGGGAACCACTGCCATATAGTGTACATCTTGTCATTAAGAAAAATCAAAAAATGTTTTTTCTTCCAAACAACTAAAAACACCTAAGAAACAAGGAACCTAAGAAACTAGTTTGTGATTCACTAGATGTATCATTCTTCCTTTTACCAGAATGACGAGGACATAATCAAGCTGAAGAAGTAAAAAAAATTTCACGTCAACTGACGTGGAAAACCACGAACGGGTTAATTTTTCAACATTAAGCTGAAAAAGTTTTCATAAACTTGTTCAACGAAAATATTCACCACCTGTAGTGAGAAAATACAAACTTATTACCATTCGAAAATTACCATGAATATTAGAGCGATGATGTGGTCTTGCTACTAGTTAGTTCTTTATCCAAAGAATATCAATTATATTGAACATGAGTTAACAATATTTCATTTCATTGTTAATGTCACACCCACAATTGAGTTTACGAATAAAATCAATGAAAATATTTCCTAGCCGACAAATAGAAAGGGACAAATGTAACTAGATCACAATGATCTACAGCACTGCGACCAGTGCATGGATGTTCACGCCTCTAAACACGACAAAATCTTAACGTGAGAAGGTATAACTCCGGAAACATCCTCAATGGTGAGGCCATCTACAAGTTTAGCCATTCTTATGAGACTGAAAATCAGAGCATAACAACTATCAAACCAAGCCTAAACTTCGGCCATAAGACAGGCAACACGACGAGCAAGGGATAATGCAGAGAACGAACAGGAGCTCAGTATGTCCCTGAAGAATACCAAGTTTTAGGAGCGCGACGAAGGAATAATCCTTCAGCAGAATGCGAAAAAGAATATTTGAACTGAACGCAAATCTCATTCTATTTATCGATCTGTCGAATTCTTATTTAGTACCTACTGTATCTCTACATTTATAATGTATAGTATTATAAATTAGCGACTTAAACGGGTTCACTTGCCAGCAGAGGAAAATTTAATTTAGCGAAATCAAACACTGCACGTCTAAAAAGGATAAAAACTGATCAAACTTCTAATACCATTAAGACCAGCTCTAAGAGGCTCATGGTCGTTATGGTGAGCTTAAATTGACTCATTCATCAGTCTTGACATAGCTTCAGTTCTGTTATATTCATATTCATGAGTACTTCAATTGCGCCAACTTTGTTCAGTGTAAACTGAACTCGGGCAGTCCAGATATGTCTCCTGAGGATAAATCAAGGCCAGTCCGACCATCAATTCCGCATGCGACTGAAAAGAAGCAGTGGATGTCGAGGCAAACTTGAGCTTCAATAGAATATCCAGCCGCGTGCGTCAGAAAGTACAAGCAAAATGACGTCCATTTTAGAATAAAAGATTAGACAGAAAAGCTTGTAATTTGCAAATTTATCGACAGATCGACGACTAAATGCAGAAACCGTTAATGAGATTTGTTTGTTTATCAATAGTAACATGATAAAAACTTCATTTTTCATAAGCAAAACAAAGTGACATTGTTTCAACATAGTATTAGCTCAGAAAAAACTATGCAGAATGCAGTGAAAATTTTTAGCAGGAAGAGAATTTCTAAGCAGCAGAAATCGAATAAAATATAACTACGAACATTGAAAAATTGAAACGAAGTACAAACGTAATTTATTTTGAATTATAAAGGAATCATGGGAACACCGTAACTTACAACTATAACTTGTCTGGTGATTTTTAAGACCGTCGTATATAAAGTTTGAGCAAAAGTAATGGAGGCAATCATTACAATTATATTATTCTGGTCGTACACAAGGGCTCTAAATATTAGACGCTCAGACGGCTTAACCATAGGCATAAAAAAATGGGGCAGCCCCAGCACATCGATAAGTCTAGAAGGCGAAGTCAAAAAATATAAATCGTCAATGGAAACAGAACAAGTCGGTTGCAAGGTGTACCAGCTTGCAACATTAGAAACGCGAAAAAAGGAGGTAGAAAAGTTGAGGCACGGCTATCTAACTTGCTGAAGACTAATGCAACTAGGAATACTGATTCTGTCTTGAAAGAGTCAAGTATTTTCTGGGAAGCCCTGAGTTGTCAAAAAAATCAAATGGAAAACGGGCATTAACAGCATATCCGCTCGCACATTTTACTAGAATCAGTGTATCTCGAAAATGCCTTGAAAGATGTTCCAAAAAGCACGTCTTTCCTAAGGGACATAATTGCCGTACATTGATACAAAGTATGAGAGGAATGTCTTTGAAATCTACGTAAAATAAACCAGACAAAAACACTTTTACACGCAACTATGTAGATTAGATAGATCCTCGGTTAAATAAAAACTTTTTCAGAAATATGTTGTCGACTCGGGGATTAAATTTTCCTTTTCATATGTGTAACCTACACCCTTAACACGTTGACTCCGAAGTGGTACGTATGTGTACCACTGAGGTTAGGTTCTGTAATTTTTTCAGATCCTTCTAGTGACTATGCGTACAAAGTGAAGTTTTACACCAATCAGGCAATCGGAGGCAACGTGTTAATGAATTCAACAACTTCAGTAACTCTAACCATACGTGCTGTCACAACTAATCACAAAGGCGGCAAAGACTCCCACTATGAATGCCTTGTTAACCCTAACCACAAAAACAAGTGTGGATAATTATACTCAATAAAAATTATGCATGTGATACTGACTCTCGTATCAAGTTCATATCTCTCAAAGCCATAAAATATGATCAATTCATTAGTGCCCACTAATTTTTCGTTTATTCTTAAATAAATTTTAGAAACCCTGAAACACAAATATTGAATTTACGAGACCAATTTTTAAACTTAATTTACACAAAAAAGGAACGTTGTCCTAGGGGCTCGTTGTTCAAAACTCGAAGTCAGAAATTTCTTTTTCATTTACGTGTTCACAAGAAGAAAACTGTGTGAGATCCTTGCACGTCTTAACAACAATGTCAACAATGAACGTTTGTACCGATTTGAAAATACACGTTACAATACTCAAAAACAATAGCACCACTGTACGGTTTATAAAAAGAGCAGGCATATCAAGCCAGAAACATGAAACCTCAAAGCAATAAAAAGTAACTGACCTAAAGATAAAACAATTTACGTCTACGAGATGGATGAATTAAAAAATACATTGAGGTCAACCTTCATAAAAGCAGAAGAGGTTAGCATTCGTTTTCATCGACTAAACTGATGCATCGCCGACAAGTTAACAAAGTTCAGATATTTATGAGGTCTTCTTTCACGGGAGACTGACCAGAATCAAGATGGATTCTTATCTCGAGGCGAAACTACTCCGTTAAACTAAACTACTTCACTCCAACAAAAATCTGTGATCGTGACAGGCGTGCACGAGAACTGTAAATTTGCTCAAATGCGTATTTATTCGCATATATATATATTCATATTTTGCTTTATATGCTCCCAATTTAGGTATAAATGTAAACAGTCTCCGTCATCGATTCATGCGTAGCAAATATTATGGCATATGGAAAATTACGATTTTTATGCGTCTTTCTCTAGCAAAGTTAAAGTTTATTCATGCACTCTACTTTTGATGAGATTGGAATATTCATTACACGGTTTTCTACGCTGAATACAAACTTAGTTCACATTGCAGTAAGGAAAACGTGAATGTTGAAACTACGAGCTTAGTAGTGAACTTATGATCACTTGAGTTCTACGCAGGAGTGGCAGGATTGACTGTATAAAGAAGATTCGAATTTTTGGTGTTGGAAATGGTTAGTCACATAGGTAATCGTCTATTTATTAAAAAACTCAGAGCACAGTAAATCATGTTGGTTAAAAAAATGCATGAAATATTATAGTAAAACGTACGTGAGGGTAGAAACGTAAGTCGGCGCTCATTTTCGCCCAGAAAAAACGATCGCATACGCGCGCGCGTTTCATTTAGCTTTTAGCGAGTTAATGATATTTATAATCGAATGCGATTACACATAGACTATGTCAAAATACACACCTGCATATTCAGACCACACTGCACAATATTTCACAGCTAAATATAAAGCAACGATCTAATGCTAATTAATTAGAGTGAGGCTATATACTGAACTTTTGCAATACTTTGAAGTTTGTACGAACACATTCCATGAATAAAAATCGCGAAGTTTTTGCTCAGCGAAACAAAATAGTGCAGAGAGTTTTGAGGTAACAGGCTGAGCTACGCAAACGACCGTGAAAACTAACTTTTTCTTAAAATTACATCACAGAAAGTCGAACGCGGGGTAGTATGACGAGAAGTTACCTACATACAACAGAACCACACGTCCCACAACTGGTCAAATCGCAGGTCACAATCCCGACTAAAGGAAGACCCTCTTTTTTCGAAAGCACATGAACTTGAATTCGAGCAAAAGGTTTCAATCTAACTTTGTTGTCGAACTAATTCTGAGTTCCGTAAACTAAGATGCAATCTACAACGGCTGCTGGAGGCATCACTCCGAGACTTGAAAATCGGAATGGAGGATGCATGCAGGAGCATTTTAAATCCCATCCATGCTAACAAAGTCAAACGCAAAAATTTGGATGCATCTAAACTGATCTTACAAAAATAGCCAATAATAAGTTTTTTCGAGAATTAGTTTGCTATTCAGTTGAAGTTTCCCCCCAAAAAATCATATGAAGTACGTGAGGCGCTTGAATAACTCCTGAAAGAACAGAGTCATTCGAAAAACTATTGCGTTTCGAGAAATAAAATACAAATAAGCTACTTTAACCCCTTAGCGACGAATTCCTTCTTCTAGTTTCTACGTTTAAGCTCACAAAGACCGTCTGTACACTGATGCAATGAAGCACGCTGAGAGCCAGGCAGCCAAAAGAACGACGCTGTAACATGCCGCCGCGTTCAAACCTAGTAGCAACCTCATATTGCTCACTGTTTAATTATTACAACAATTCTCCCAATGTCCGTTAAAGAGGACCATATGGTCCTTTTCGTCGCTAAAGGGTTAAAATACGTTCTTATGTATTCAACGTATGATAAATTTTTAAAACACAAAATGGGGGTACTAAAGTTTAAATAAAAGCAGCAGAGGAAGATTGATGATCATACATACACCAATTTCAGTATCATTGGAAATTATTATTTATCTGAAGTGCTTTGATCTAAAATAATCTTTCGCAACGAACCAAAAATAGAGAAAATGTAACTCGAACGATTAGCTAACAGTTTATAAACACTCAAGCAGTGGGTTCTTTTTTTCTGCGAGACACCCTGAATGAAGTTTAGTATTGACTTCAACATTCCACTCGGGTATTTATTTCGCTTTCTTATAGCTGTACTTCAAATTCATTTCAGAAATAGCAATAATTAAGAATAGTCTGCATCGAAAATCAACTGAGGGAACGAGCATATCGATATGAACGAAATGAAAAATTGTTCAGTGATGTAGACAATACAAGACGCTGTTCTTAGAAGTTGGTTATACGGTGCAACAGTGTCTTATCAAGTTAAAAAGAAAAACAAAATCCAAATAAAATTCCGGCTAGGTTTTTTATCGAGGCGGAGCTACAACATCGTTCCGGTAAAATTTAAAGTCACCTTCACAGTTAAATTCTAAAAAAAATTAACTCTACGGCACATGAAAACACCCCGGAGGGCTCAGAACTTGGATCACTAGCGACAGCTGGCAGACACGACAGCTAAGCATCTCAAAAAGGCGAAAGACAGACGAGCAGCTGAAAAAATAAAGATAATCTGTCACGTGGTCGATACACCAGTCTCACAAAAACTCTGAAAGAGAAAAAACAAGGTCGACATGCGTACAAAGTTAAACATACGACATCCTCCTCCTACACCTACATCCTCTTCCCTACGTGTTGATTACTCTGTTGTGGACGGCCACAGCTACGTCAAAGGCAAGCCAGACCTTATAAGGTGGGCTGTCGAGGACAAAACAATTCCTGCATGACAAATACGCAGGAAAACAAACCTCTGCAACGCACTCTTTCCTTTCGCCTTGAGATTAAAACCAAATTCGTTTCAGCAAGACTGCAAATTGAAAAATATATTCTGTTTGAAGAATGATAGTTGTCATCAAAGCCATGCTAATTATAAAGTAAAACAAGGTAATAATAATTTGCAGGAATACTTCAGAAGAACTTTATCTGTTCGTGAACATCAATCATTTTTATAGCAGTAAACTTTCAGAGCTTATTCTGGTTACATTATTTCATTCTGCAGTGACACAAACCTGTAATAATGAAGCCAAAGCGAGTTTAAATTATTGTCATGTCTTCATCTCATTATTGCAGTAAGGGAAGATATAATAATGCATTCATATTTCCACTTTCGTACTTTTGTTATTTAATTGGATGGAAGAAAGTGTTCGCTATCTCTGTGACTTCGTAATATACAATGCTTACATGGGATACAAAGTTGTTGAATGAAAAGATAGAAAATTCATTAACATCAGAACTTTTAAATGTTCAAACATGAAAATTAATTATGATTCAAAATAATATGCTTCATTTTTTTAGAAACTGGATGACCTAGAAGTTCAAAAAAAATGCCCTGTTAGTCGAAAAGAAGAGTTTTAATTTGATATCAAATAAGGATCAAATGGAATACATAATTGTATTTATTTTCTAATGATAAAATTCAGCAAATCAAGACGCTTAACACGTTAACCGCCATGCCTGATATCAGAGATTTGTCACTACCGCCACGACTTTACCATTTTACGACTTTATCATTTAACCTTCCGTAAATATTTCAAATTAATTTTTGAAAATAATTATTAAAAATTTGGAAATGTACCACCGGTGGTACATGCAGCGGTAAGTGAAATCCTCAAATGTACCACCGGTGGTACATGTGGCGGTTAACGTGTTAAATAAATTCGGATACTCTTTATATGGCTTATAACGGAATGCCAGTGATAAATGTAAAAATACAACAACAAAGTTGAAACAAAGTATCAAATTATCTATAATAATATAAAACGGCTTTAAACACAAATTACAAACAAAAAACATGAAGAGATGGGGGAAACGGCAAACGAAATTATTTACCTTTTAATTACTATCCAGTCGACTCTCCATTTCTATACACGAGACTCTAATTACATACTAGACTCGATAAAAGTAAATACTAGCCAGCGTGCAACATTAGTCTTGACCTTTTGTGGCAACGAAACCTCTGCAATACCCAAGCAACGGGGGCGTGGTAGTGAAAAGTGGCCTCTATTAGGAAAGAAAAAGCTTGCTTTTGCTTGGAAACATACAAGAGCGAACCACTAACGAAAATGGAAGTTGCGACATGGATTAACACACTCCTACATCAACGAGATGGTGTAAATTGAGTTTTAATCTGTAGAATTGTCGAGAATACGTTTAAACAATTAGTTTTGTAAATGAGAAATGTTCTCTACTCAAAGGCAATTTATCAGGTGATAAAAATTGATTAATGTTGCGATGTCCATACTAAATGTTAATTATTCATAGTAATTTGTTAAGACGAGTTGAAATATTTTTAACATAGCTGAGCAGAGTAATAAAGGATCCAAGGAAATGTGGCTGCTTATAGAATTAAATACGAACATTACCTTCCTTGGTAATGTGCTTACAGGTAAAACAGGTTCTGAACTTGCCTAGTTGTTGTCTCCTGTCCAAGTAGACTACCAGTTTATAACTTGGGACACATTTTCAACCTATAAGAATAAAGAGTTTTTCAAGTAAGGAACCACGCTAACAGTAAATTGAACAAACTATTGGAAAGACAGGTAGTTTTCCGCACGGAACAGTTAAATTAATCAGCATAGCTTAAAAAACAAATATCAATAACTGAACTATCAACTACCTCAGTCGTTTCCGTTGATTCCTTGGCTGAATATGAACAAAAAGCCAATTTTAGGACGACATGGCAAAGAAAATTTTACCTCTGAATATAAGTTTCAAGGAATTGAATTAATAAAATCTAATTACCGTAGTGATGGGAAATAGTTGCAGCAGCATCAATGGAATTTTCTGACGGGATTAAGAACTAGAATGAACAGTACGTGCGTTGAAATAGATTTCTATTTAATTTCTGTTATTGAAACTCGGTTATGGTGAGACTTGAATTAAATTAATCTATGTCAGATTATTGAAGATGTTGATAATTCAAGCCATTCTCTTTAGACGAATACCGGCAAAATAAAATTTAGTTCAGTAATGAAAAATAATAACACGTGGAGAATCTCACTAGCCGTTTTTTCAGGAAGCTTATTTCCAGACCACGTTCCTAGAAAAGATTAGTGTTGTACCGAAAGCGGTCCAAGATGGCTGCAAGAATTTATTTTATAATAATATTTTTAAGCACTACAAGAGCAAAAAGTTAAGAACCAAAAGTATTAACACATTCATATAATTTCGAATTCAGACACCACGTGGAACTTTAACGTTGGATGAAAAAACAATAAACAAAACATCGTCACGATTAATATTACTTTATGATCATTTTCTTCACCAATACCCAATTTCTTCAGAAGTGAGCCGGTCTACACTTAAAAAAAACTCGGGTACCATGAAATTTAGGTGCTAAATAAAAGCATCAAGTTGTAGTGCCTTTGGAAAAAAGTAGAAACATCTTGAACAGACAAATAGGAAGAGTAACGAGATGCAGTACTCTCGTGCCAGAGATCAACATTGATGAAGTAAATGGAAATGAGGAATAAATAACTTAATAGCTATCTTTAGAACAAAACAAAACCCCACAGCAAACTCCAGCAAGAACTGTGCCAGAAAGCGGCGCGCGCGTCACTAGGTATGACGTTATACATTGCAGCGAAAAGTTTTGACGTAAGATATGCTAACAAGGACAGATACTGTCATCATGCCTGGCAGAGCTTAGGAATGATACCATCTCTCAAGAGCGGAAAGTTCAAAAGAGACGAGCTTTTTCTACGCGCTTCTTTCGAGAGGCTGAATGCAGAACTAAAATCGGAATAGGGTCTTCCATACTAAGCTTAAAAATAACGTACAGTAGTTGAAAGTCTTCCTCGAGAATCCCTCTCTATGTCCTTTAATGCATGCTGTCGAGGACAGACACCACCAATGTACCTCCTTGAATGAAGTAGACCCTGTACTGCATTATGATTCTTCGAGGCAACGAACTCCAACAGCAAATTCCCTATGAGGTGAGTCATTCCAGTACCTTTTTGTCTTAGTGAATTCCCCAAGCATCCATTTGTAGATTACGTCCTGAAAAGCCTTGAACAGAAGTCTTTCCGTTCAGTCCCTCTGAAGTGTTCTTTTTTAAAATTATTTCAGGTCGAGCCTATCGTTTTGGACATGTTTTCACACGAATAAAAGTGGAAGAACTTGCATTCTTTTACAGATAAAAAGTTGTTATTTATTTTTTACGGGATACGAACAAAAATTCTACTCACATTAATCCAGGAGCACTGACATCCCGAGGGTAGTGACGTCTATATCCTTGTACAGTGCTCCAGGGTTAAGATAGAAAATATTAACTTGAGATTGAAAACACTAATTTGGAAGCGTATTTGCGCAAAGTCCATCATAAACATATAAGTTATAGTACAAAATCTACTGTAAACACAGGAATATTTTAATTGAAAAATTAAAACAATTCGAATAAATATCGTTCGTTAACGAGAATATTTTTACGTGAGAGCGGGACACAAAACCTAACGTAAGCACACAAGTATTTTCATTAAAAAAATTAAACTTTAAGAATTCGGAACAATTATAGTTATTTAACAAGAAGTTTTCGTACGTGAAAGCGAGATGTACTATAATAGAATAACGAAATAAAGAGCTAAAGATGACTTTAGTCTACGAATGCTATCCCCATAGTGTCATTTTAGAATTTAACAGCTAGACACGTTCACATCTGATAATGCCATCGTCAATAACAATGTTAAAAAAATAGACTGGAACTAAAACGAAGATTGATGGAAGGTAGTGACCAAGTCTAAGGAAAAACTGTAATTGATGATTCATAGAGAAAAAATACAGAGAATGTGTCTGAACAAACACGAAACGTCAAAGCAAAGTCTGCATAAATGATTTCAAATTTTGCAACTCAATCATGAATTAAAATGGATGGTAAAATAACAGCTAGTACATCAAATTTACGCGACCTTCAAAACAACAGTCCATCCCTTGTTCTCAGCCAAGTTGAAGAAAGAAAAAGAGTAAGTGCACCACATGAAGTAAGACTTTTCAGGCTTTGCATGGGTATTTTTAAATCATTTTAAAATTGGACACACATATCATCAGAAATAATATTCATTACAACGGTGAGATTATATTTATCTAGAAACGTTTTGCTAGCTATGAACGTCGGACCATGAATCACAATCATGGACAATTACAATGCATTTGCACGACCAAGGCGTTCTACCTTTCAATTTCTGCAAAGAAAATATACTACAATTTGAAAATTACGAAGAAATTCAAGTGCACCCAAGACCGATTTCAAATATGTATTGAATTAACAGCACAATAAAAGTATACTAAAGTATCAGTTAGAATTTCTAGAAACACTTTCGTTCCAAGGTCGTTTTCCATTCCTTAGCAACTGACTATAAACCCCGGCATTATATCAGCTCTTTTTGAGCGAAGCAAACACGACAAAGACTATTTATTTTAAAAAATTGAAATATCAATTGATTATAGAGTAAATTTTTTCTGACACATTATTACATCGGAGTGCACAAATATCACGACGATATCTTTTAATACACTTTGATATGAACGATCGTGTTATTATCCAGGATTTGTTACTTGTTATTTACCAGGATTTGAATGAGACCATTGCATGCACTAGTTTTAGCTCTCTCGACGCTAATTTTTATTGTACCCTGAAAATTAATTATCTGAAAAATATTTGAAACCGAAATGCTTTCCCAACTGTGCACCAACTGTTTCTGACCTGAGGGAATGCCACATTTCCTTCTCTACCCATTTCTGACGTACACGCCTTCAATATTTTGAACGCATGGAACCAGTCGTGCAAGGCCAGAGAAATAATCATCTCTGATGCTTCATGCCTTCACAAGATCCAGCTAGCACTTAGTATCAGAGATAAAATGGGAGCTGAGAATTTTCCTTGAATGAAATTACAAAGATTTTTCAAGAAAAAGTGATTCAGATTACGAGCAAAAATTTAAGAATATTCTTCAGGAAAAAATCTCCGAAAGACTGATCGTCAGACGAACTTCCGATCCATTGAATTGCACGGGAACAATGACCGTGATTCGGGTTTCTACGTGGCTATAAATCACAGCTATAGCAAGACGAAGCTCGGTTTGATTATTTATGAAGATAATCTGATGGAGAATCTATCCAGCTCACCAAAATTTAAAATGTAGCAAATGTAGGAAATTTCGTCGTTGTTCATCATCCATACTTGAATTATTTGATAGGAATAATAAATTGAAACAACGAAAACAGTAATGGAAAACGAAAGTTATATAGATAAATTCCCACCTAAAAACCGAGTGAACGGAAACACCAAAAGTGGATGTAGGTTCCAAGCTAAAAACAAAATAACCGAGTCCTGAATTACAGAAGCATTTGAACAGATGCTCGGTCTATCTTCGATCTACAAGACGCAATTTTCATTGATGATGAAGACTTTGATCCTCCGTCGATTTCAGAATTCATTTACACTCAACTCTTAATAAAAGGATCTGAACATTATTGAAGTTATTTCATACTATCAAGAAGCCAGTCAATGTTACTCAAACTTCATAGTTTTTTCAGGTAGCTCATATCTAAGGCGCAAACGAACATTTTTCAATCTCTTGGATTAGGCTTCTATGTTTTTCACTACTGACGAGTTCAATCATTTTCCAGAACTAACAATGAAAGCCTTCATTTGAAATTTTTCCCGTTAGAGACACTTGATTTTTCGAGTGTTAGTTTGTGCGTAAATTTTTGGTGAAGAAGTAAAATAGTAACTTATATGAATGAAGTTCTCATTTCCTAGAACAGCAGTTAGTAATACTGTCTCGCAATTACCCTCCTGTGAACTACAGGATGTCCATAAAGTATCTTTACCATTTCTATGTAAAGAGACTTGGTAAATGGCTAAGAGACTTTATGGACACCCTGTACAACCGAAGTATTCTAGAAATCTCAACATGGAATGAAGAGAATTCTTTCGAAGCAAACCCTAGCTCTCAGTAGAATAGCTTCTTAGTTACTGTTAAGATAACTTGTAAGAATCGGTACCAATCTCATTTAAATTTTCTGAAGGTTTACGATGCTTAAAAACTGAGATTCAGGAGCAATTGGCCCTTGAAGTTCACAATAAAATTATAAACAACACAAGCGGTCCAGCAAGAGTTAAATAACATTAAACTTTAACTTTATGTTTATGAAACTAAAAACGTATTACACACAAAAAGAAAACAAACAAAGACATGCGATCAATTACACATGTCAATACTATTTAACTAGAATAAGAATACTTAAAAATAAACTGTATCAGTACACCTATGGAATTTAACACAGAGGTTAAATAAACTGTTCCAGCAGTTCAAGTATTTCTCAAAAACAGCATTCTAAACATACACACACTAATAACAAAAATGGAAGGCAGACGAGTTGGTTGTTAATAATTGGTGATGGTGGTCATGCAACCGCTCCAATCAACTGTGCAAACAAGAACAGGTATTTCTGAGTCGCGTGTTTGCTTTCTGAGGAGCGAAGCTTTCTTCTTCTGTTTTCTAGTAGGAGTATTTATATTATTCTACATATTTATTATCTATCATCTCAGACTAAATTTGTGTTCCTTAAGGAAAACACTGTTAGTTCTTATGCACATTAAGAGAGCTGGCACGAAATAGAAGCTTTTTTAGCCGGAATTAAAAAAAGTGTTACCATTCGTCCCTCGCTTGCGTGTATCGAAAAAAACAGACACGCAACCACTGTTCATCTGCATCTGTTGGGGATCCCCAAAACGGCTGAATGAGTGCCTGATGTTTTGTGCCTGAATTTTGAACGAATTTTGAACGAAGATCTAGGCGTGCATTGGTGGCACGCAATGGTATGAAAAAAATATGAAATAATGTATCCCTGCCAAATCAGAAATTGCTTCGCTCTCTCGTAAAACTATGCATCATAACCAACCAAGGCCTCGGAAAAGTCAGCAAGAAATTGAAAATTTTCACGCTCATTGAACTGTGATCAGAAATAGTTCTTGAACAAAACGTGAGCGTTGAATATTTTTCCATTTCCCACACGATTCAAAGACTGAGGCCTTTCGAGAGTTTAGATCAATTACCTTCAATAAAAATCTGCTGAAGGAAATTTAAACAACTGCATTGCGGCATCATTTAGGAGAAACAACAACAGAAATAACTCAGCTCGGAGACATTTGAGTTTTTCGAAGCTATTTACCACATCAAAACAAATTAAAAGGAATTAAAAAATTTGCCGCACAAGTCTTAAAAATATTATCTAGGCACCAGTTTTTTTTGAAGGACCTTGAAGAGCGACACACTTTGAGGGGCTGCATACGATTTACGAAAAATATAATAGAACAAATTTGAACGGAGAAAAAGGAGTAAAACGTAAGTCAAAAAAGAAGGAATACAACAGAGAAGCTATATCAAATAAAAGCATGGGGTGAGAAAAGGGACTGTAATATTACAGAAATTAAAGCTGGAAGACGATGCAAATCGACAAAAAAGATGGGAACAAGTAAAGACCCTCATAAAAGTTGACAGCCTGAGCAAGAAGAGAAATGAGTCGAGGACAAACCCATGTGACCAGCGTTTATGATTCCAGTCTAAGAGCGATAGAGACACTTTTCTGATACACCAAATTTTTACAATATATTATGAGAGACTAACACTACATATATCAACAAGAAAAGCAAAGGAATCCTACATATCCGGCGAGGAGCGCTACATCTCCGAGATACGGCTAAGAATAATACACTATTGGTGCTTCCGTAAGGACATGCTAATAACAATTACAAATACGACCGTGAAAACCCTTGCCAGCTTAGTAATTGAAGGTTTTTCAACCAAAGTTGTATTTTCAACTGAAGCATCCCGAACAATGATTTTAACAAACAGTTCCCGAAATTTAACATTACGCATACAAGTTAAGAACCGTATATGCTCGAAGAGTATGTTTTCTGTGACAATAATCATCTCCACGAGGCGAAAAACTCGAGAATAAAGTAGGCATATTAATTATCGTAGGCACTTAGAGAGGCCGTCTGTTGCCCGGATTACCGGCCTCTCCCACGAAATGTCGACCTCCCTATGAGGACAAAGGGAAAGTAGAAAAAGAATGGATACAGCCTACATAACTAAAGGACTTAACGCACGTGTATCTAAGTTTCCGTACGAAATTTAGAACAACTGCATAGAATGTTGCAGATCCTGCGATCAGTAGCTAATGTCTCCATCGAGGTCGCTAATACCCCAGCGGGCACTGGCAATAACAGGCAATAAATGCGTAGCTGCCGGGTGCACTATATTTCAGGATAATTTATTATATACGGGAAGCGCTAAGTCCTTACGATACCCTAGAAGACGATTCTTATGTGTAGATTCCCACGAGGAGGAAATAAAATATTTCTAACCGAGATAAACGAAGCACATCCAAGCTGTTATAATATCAGCGAACAATAAAGAAAAAAAACACAAACTATATGCAATACAAGTTCTATTGAACTGTGGAGAGGTTAAGTGTGGACTAGATACCAAAATCATTTATTAACCAATTAACGATTCGAAAATTAAGCTCTTCAACTTTGAAGAGAATTCAAGCGTGACTTTCTTCAGGAAGAACGATCCCCTACTATTTTAAAATAAACAATGGATTTTTCAAACTGGAAACTCCCCAGAGTGTATCAATAATTAGCTAAGCAAGTCCGCAAGATAGCAGTAAAGCTTCCAATAGTTACTAATATAGACTCAAATAACGCACCTGGAAATTTTCTCACTGCTGACATGGTGTATACTTTTATTCCTCCCTCCTACAACAAGATGCTTGTAACGCGATTCTCTGGGGTGACAAAGTTACGGAGCCTCCAAGCACTGTTAACGTCACCAATAAAGGAACGGACGTGCAAGAAAAGTTACCTCTTCACGGGACAGAGGCTGGGCAAATGCTCGGGAAAGTCTCCTGAGCTCGAGGAGTGTGTGAGAGAAAGAGAGCGATCAAAGAGCTGGACATCGCTGGCAGAGTTCATGTGATTCAAGAGAGATGTACGCCGAAGCTGTTATTTTCAACAAGAACATTACAAGAGTGTCTTATTCGGAAAAGAGTGGTAGACTTGTCAAAAATATTCATTTGCAATGTAAAACCAGGTTAAATATGAGCCACAAGCAGAATTCTGTGGCACGTTTTCGGTGACGTTCACTGCGTCAACGCAAAAAAGAGCTTCCACGTGGGACTGTAGCTTGCAGACAAGATACATTTAACCAGAAACTGATTTTCAGGAGTTGAACTTCTCCAAGGGACATTGATTATAATTATAAAATATTGTTGAGCGCTGATAATTACTAGATAGCAAATGCTAACAAATAAAGTTTATAGAAAATTAGTTTTCGATTAATAACTTATGTGCATTAAGGAAATCGAAAACGCTGCATTTCCATCTGTAATTTTTGTATCAATTAATTAAAATAATTTTTAATAATCTTCCAATTGTATCTAATTATTATTATGCAGCCACCAAAACTTCGATTAAGTTATTTTTGCAGTTGTATCTGTAAAAATGTTATAAATATCTTTCTATCGAAGACACTCGCGTAGGAGGTTAGTAGTATGAAACTCCAGCCTTCCCTACGAGTGTGAAACCAGACGAAAACAAGGAGAGATAAGGCCTATTTAACAAAATACACTAAATTCATAACAGCTTCCTGCAATAAGTGCAGCTAATTTTACAGTGAGTAGTGAAAGTTAGCACAGAGGAATGATAATTAACCGCAGTACGTCGACACGTGACTGGTAATAGTTATAAGAAAAGTCAATTTTGGCAACGAAAGATGATCAGGGGTATTCAAACAGGAATAGCCCAGTCAGTCATAATTTATTGAAGTACCATAAGAAATTAAAGTAATAAAAGAGAAAATATTTTGAATCTGCTATGAACTGGCGACACTATCCGTGCATGAGGGCAATAAATGTATGGTGAATAGAGACCACGTTTTATTCTATACCTTGAGAACAATAGAGTAATCAAACGGAAATATTCAGGTCGGTCATTCATTGAAATTGCATCACTTCTACAGATTGGAAAGACCTTACATACTTCTGTATCATTTCATCCTGGTCACTGATTCCAATTCCGTTGATTTTTTTCGTGACTTTTTCTGCGGCTTTTTTCTATGAATATTTTTGTTTGTTTATTCTGTGACTTTTCTTCACATGCCTTTTTCTGCCTAGGACGTACTAAAAAAGTCAGGTGCTGTCAGCATACCCGAAAAGTGTTACTCAATAATGCTGCATATCCTACGAGGAGCACGAAGTCCTCAAGATGAACCGAAGGAGAGGATATCGTCAGCGCGATTCCCTTGAGCATGGCATGAAAAATGAGTTTTCATGTTTGCTTGTTTTCTGCGTAGGACTATTTAATCTTTGAAAGAAAAATGCGAGAACACGTGTACTTCATAAACATGAAGGACAATAATGGATACATATCCACTTGATCTTTCAAAAAAATCTCATTCGCAAATTAATTAAACGGTAAACATATCGGTAATTTGGAAGAAAAGTAAGTTGATGTGAGAGAAATTTAGTTAGAAAGAGAGTATCAAGGTTTGGAATGGGCTACTGAATTATTAACAGTACACACGCTAGAGTATGATACAATTATTTTCCTCACAAGAACTTCACAAAGATACACATGAACATGCTTAGAAGTACCGTAAAGGGCCGAGACAGAACTTAATCTATTATGCCCATTTACGAGGAAAAGTTTGAGTCGCAATTTTATAAAAGTCACGCGTGCAAAAAAATCATAGCTACACAAACTCGCCTCGTATTAATGTAAACTAGTAGTTCTGTTTGAAAACGTTCAACTTTATCGATTATGAAGGATTAAGAAACGAGACGATTTTCTTTGATGAAATTCGTTTTCTTTTTTAATTTTGAGGTTAACTTCAAGAGTTTTATATCGTAGACGAGAAACTGCAGATTTATTCAACATCTAAAAATAATTGAAGCACTCAGAAGTTTATCTACAACCAAGCACCAGCAAGTGAAAAGAAACTCACATGGGACAGGAACACACCTCTTACTTGCATGTAAGCTATCAAAAAGAAAATATTTTACAAGTCATATATAAGGAAGTTGAACAAGAACATTCATTCCTCTGAGATTTTTAAAACTTATTCAAATGTTAAACGAGGTAGAAAATTACGAGGCGGTATTAGGAAAATGAGTAATCAAGAATACCTGACACCTTGCTCGAGGTAAAACAAATGCATCACTGCATAAACAAAACAACAAACAAAAAGAAATGTTTCCAATAAAGTTGGTACATAAGAAATGTAACAGTTTGGGTTTTTAAAAGTTCTTTCTTATAAAATTCTCAATTGGTAGGTATTCTATGCTCAGTAGATGATATAACAGAGGTACCTACGGGTGTACGTAAACATTCACATCACGCAATGAACGTTATATATACATGGTGAAACAAATGAAATATTTACTTTTCTAAAAATACGCTACACAAAAACTATAAAAGATAACAAGTCCTAGTAAATTGCAAATGAAAGAGGAATAATAGATTTCTTGTAAGTAGACGACAATTCATTTCAAATGTCTAGTCTAGATTCTAAATATTATAATTTCAATGAACTGTGACCCTAAATTCTAAACATTTTATAAAGTTGTTTGAAAATTTTTAGAGTTGTTTTAAGTAGAATTAGTTTAAAAATTATTATAGATAAAATCGAATGAATATTTTCAATTGCACATTTTGCATCACCTTTGCGCACAGCGACTGTATTCTATCACTATCCTAAACAAAATTGGAGAGCTACTCTCACAAGCTTATTCAAAATCCTAATTTTTTATGATTTATCACTATTATGAATTTTACCTCAAGGCAGTAAGGTAACAGTCTCTGGAGCTTATACTCAATACCATTTAATGCTTTTCACCACCATCACCATTCAATAACATAGCCTCAATTACTACGGATCCCCACTTTCGAGAACTTGGAGTTCAGTACTAAATTTAAACGAAAACATGACGTTTAAAATGTAGCAGCACTCACAGCTATTGGGCATTCCACTATTTATCCCCTAAGAGCAATGCGTTCACCACCACTCACCCACCCAAGGACCAGAACGCTCACCACTACGCACCTCCTCCACCACCACTCAAGAACATTGCGTTCGCAATTACTCACCATCCAAGAACAGACCGCTCATTTTACGTACACACCAAGAATATGGCACAGATCCCTAGCCGCCACCAAAACATATGACACTCACCACTACGCACCACTATTACCATCCAAGAATATGAGCTCATCACTACTCACCATCGATGTCAATCTCCCCCAGCATGACGTTGAGTTCTTCTTCAGTAGCGAACTGGCCGAGACTCCGCATTACGCGTCCTAGCTCCTGCTTCGTGATCGTGCCATCACCGTCCTTGTCGAACAGGCGGAACAGCTCCTTGAACTCTGGTGATCATGGAACAATGCAGTTAGTTAGGATGACTCGTACAAAAGTGATTCACTTTGACGATTTTAATGTTATAAAGTTCTAAAATTTCTACAGCTTCAAGTTTCGAGTACTTGCTTCAGTCAACTTCAGCGTTACCAGTGTAATTTTACAACAAAAAGATACATTCGGCTATCAGTAAGCTAAAAAATAATATACATTGAC
This sequence comes from Trinorchestia longiramus, assembly GCA_006783055.1. Taxonomy (NCBI): domain Eukaryota; kingdom Metazoa; phylum Arthropoda; class Malacostraca; order Amphipoda; family Talitridae; genus Trinorchestia; species Trinorchestia longiramus. The sequence continues at coordinate 12,779 of VCRD01000346.1, read as the reverse complement.
AGGTTTCCTCTTTTATCAGGTAGTAAGCAAGATTACGAGTGAAGAGTCTTGTAAACTAAAGAACAGAATTTTCAGTATTTTTGCTTCATATCTATCTAGTCTATTCAAAGCCCGTCTGACCTTTGCATATAAAAGCTCTAGCGTAGGAAAAGAGTTCTGCATACTCACCTGGGCTTGGAACTGTAGGTAATAAACGCTCTTTTAAGCAGTACGTTATAATGGGACAAAAATGAAGACTAAAGTTGACGCCTTGATAGAGCATTAACGTACTGCGATTATTAGGGTAGACTAGAACTTTACTCTTCGAAGACCACGCACGAAGGCGGTTACTTGTAAACTAGAGTAAAGTCTACTCAATATCATAACATGAACACTAACGTATAAACTACATTCGAGAAAACGAATCCATGGCAATTATAACTATATCATCCTGTACTGCAACTGAAAGAATTGCACTTCAAACCATAAAAGGTGGAGTGCATTAGCGTATGATGCACTCACTCAGATGATGCATCTCATGCATGACAACGACCGCAATAAAACAGCACGAACCAGCTCTTTTAGACATAAGTCACCCTCCAAGTGAGTGTTCACAAAACACTTTGTAAAACACAAAGAAAACAGTTTCGCTAATTGAAATCGCCAACTGTTCAGTTCAGACTAGTACAAACTGAAGTTAAAACCAAGAAGAACATTCACTGAAGTAACAATTGGAAACGAATCAAATTTGGCAAATAATCTACGGAAGTTGAACTCAACATTTAACTTACTTTTTTTAGTCGTAGATACACTATTAAACAGTAAGCATTATATAAAACAGGCAACATAAAAAAGAACACAAAAACTCGTGCTACTCATATAACTCACTGAAATTTACGAGCTCTCCCTGAGAAAAATTATTGATAAAAATTGGCGATCCATGTGTTTTTTTGAACTTTAAACTCGGCTGAATTGAGCACAAGACAGTTTTCGAAGGTAAGAAGTAGACTCTTTATCGCTGGCCATGAGTTCGTACAACTTAATTTGGTACAGTAATGGAAGCTCAACTTTAATTTTCGGTCGTGTTTTCATTTCATTCATTCCTAAGGAAATACACTTGGAAGTACTTACTAGAGTTTGTATAACAATGGAAGAACTTTGAAACAGAACAATTGTTAAATAGGTTCTCTAATTTGTAATGAAAAGTTTTCGGTAATTCAGCAACATAGATACACTTATATAGAATGTTCCTGATCAGATTAAACAAGTAACCTCAAACTCATCTAATCATAATGTATTCTAGCAATTGAAATTATTTTTAACGCAGCAAAGCCGTAACAATTTAGTTAGCTATTTGAATGCTGTTGGTTTACTGTCAATTTTGGATTGGGTGCCTGACTAGGAAAATAATAAAGAAGGAACTATATTTTTACCTTACTTTTACAAAACTTAAAATTTGCACCGTTCAAAAAACCATGACACCATTCGAAAGATATACACATCTATTTAGCAATACAACAAGCCTTAAAGCTATTTTTTTGCTTGCAGTAAAACGTTGAGAAAAAATTCTCGCTCATGAACAAGACTTGTGACGGAGGACTGAAATAATAAATTTTCTGTAAGTTTAGTTTTCGCACAAAACGCCAAGTCTTCATACAGTTAATTACTCCATGATGAAATTATGACGCTATTCACCGATGTGTGTCCCGGAACTAATTTTATATGCGATAAAGAAAATTTAGGAGCTTCGTCTAGCAAATTGATAAAATTATATTCCTTGGGTCTCATCTAAAAGTGGTCCTAGTTGTACGAAGTATGCATGAGAAAGTAAAAAGAGTTCAAAATCTTAGCTTGCGATGCTTGCAAAACCAAAGACCACAGAAGTGAAGTAATTGAAATGTTTATCGGTACCATTTTTTTGGGTTACAAATTTTACGCTCTCATAATGTGTCTGAAAACCACGCGTAAAAATTACGAAGGGTATGAAGAAAAGATGGCCCAAATAAGACGAAGTTTTCGGACAAATGAACAGCGTTGTACTACTCGGTAAAAATTCGTCATGAGAACATGACCAGCATACCATGCTCACTGATGTACAAAAAAATCATTTAGGGATTCTGGCAGACGTTGTCAGCAATTCGACAGCAGGGACGAGTTTTATCAAATCATAGGGAATTTTTATGCGTACTCTACTGAGCTAACAGGATCCAACGTATCCAAACAAGATTCAACAAGCCCTTACACGGTCTTATTACATTGGTTTAGCAGAAAATTTGTTGATTGAAAGGCTGAAAAAAGACCCATGTTCTTTAGATAGGGTTAAACTATACGAACCACTACCCATGCCATAAAAATTTTAATTATAGAGATAGATGGCATACATTCCGTAGCCACTCAACTTTGCCCCGAGTGTTGACATACTGGAAAATAGATAAATAAACTTGTGAGTACGCACCGACAAGTGATCCTATTTCAAGAAATTAATTGATGTTCGATGATAAGCTACTGCAACTAGGGTTTTCACACTGCAACCGTAGTGAAGAGGATTTAGACGTGCATTTACACACCTTAACAAGAAAAAGATGAAAAAAATGAAACAACTTGCACACAAAGATTAATTGTACGAGAGATATCACTCACATGACACAGAAAGTAGGAGGAATCTATGAAAAATTGTACATATTCAACTCTAAAACCAGACAAACAGCTGAATCTCAGGGACTGCATGTAAACTCGAAGTGGATACCAAACGCATGCACATATAAACCAGTCAGATTTCTTGTAACATTGGGCATGACTAAACAATTGTATGATGATAACGTGTTCCCGAAATAAATATTTGACTTAAGCATAGCTACGTATAAAGTCATTATGCAGTAACAGATGAGAGTACATCACAAAGTTGGAGTTACACTTACTTGTCCAAGTCAAACACGAATGCGAGATCATGGAATGAACACCACTGCTAACAAACTTACTGAATTACTCTGACAAACGTAGCCTCAACCTAGGCGCAGCTAATTTTTGCACACATTTTGGTTTTGACCACTACAGGATTTCACGGGGCTTTTGAAAATTTGTTAATTAGAAGAGAAGTTTTACGGCGCTCGCTTTGAAGGCCAGTCAAGGGCCTGTAGAAAATGACAACCGTTCACGGTGACAACACATGTCATATTATAAAACTTTTTGATTTAAATTCCCATATATATAAGGTACTTGACAATCGTGCTGAGCTTCGGAAAACAGTACTAAACACATGAGACACGTATACCTGGTTAATCAAATTCAAAAACTATATTTCGATAATGATTTCCAAATATTGCAATACACTGCTAGAAGGAAAAACGTATGTAAATTATTTCACACCAGTGCCACTCAAACTGAGCATCACCATTTTAAAATGCATATTAGACTCAAAGAATTGAATAAGGAAAGAGAAAGTAGATAAGTATTAGCAACAGATACACGTACTGTAGATCAGTTTGAAAACAGAAAAAGTATTTCACAAAAGTACCTTCACAAACTGTCCACAACCTCGTAGAAGAAGTTTTCACGATTCAGCCGTAAGTAGTCATGGATACAAGGTACATATCCAGTTTACGTCCGCTAAAACAAACTCGATTAGCGTGGAAAACGAGCATGTCCGGCATCACTGTTCCTTCAAGGAACGTGGAAATGAATCTTCAACAATCTTTACTGTACCTTCATAGCGATGCAATAGTATTTAGGGAGAAAACAGCTCAGTCTGAGCTCGTGAAAGTGAACACTAATTCAATTCTTAAAGATCAAACTGCGAACATGTTATTCTAAAATTGAATAAAAGCTTGACAAGGATCAGAACAGAAATTCTACAGAATTTATATCATATAACAGCAGGACGATAGATTTTATTTTTGATAGATTTCGTAATTTATGTTACCACAACCGATTACAATGATTAATACTGCAGAAATACATTATCTTAAAAATAAAGAAGAAAAAATGTAAGGAAAATTCCATGCGACATGTATACGGACTTAATTGCTTTTACTCTCGCTTCAGAAAAAAATGCGATGTAATCCCCTCTAAAAAGACATACTCAACGAAATCCTGATACTTCATCCTAAAACACGAAAAGTTTATGTATTTTCTCACAGAAATGCAATACCTTGTTCTCGTCCAGCCTCAAAAGCAAGTCTGATGCAGCTGAATAATTAAATGGAACGAAGTCGAGAATGCCTAGTAACAAAGCAACTGCGTCCGCCACCGGCACCATTGTTGACAGTTCATTTGTACAGCACACCTCGGTATGCGGCGTCCCAACTAACTGTTTTCAAATGAGAAATAAAATCGTGCAGTGAAATTCTTGTGTTCTCAGGATTTAAGATAGTACCATAGTACCAGTAAATATTAGAGTCTTGAAGAGTTTAGCTTTTACGTGAGAAGAGACCAAGCAGGACAATCATTCGCATGATTATAATAAATAGTGACAGCGGTGATGCACAGTTCTTCATTACAATCATAATTCGCTATGAAACGAAAGCATGACATGAAAACTAGCATAACATGTAAAAGTAGACTAACAAATCGCGGGAATTCAAGAGGAGCAAATGAAGGTTTTTTTTTTCTCATTGAGAAGGTCGAAGTTCTAAAAAATAATTTTCTGCAGACCAAGACCCAAAACAGAGCAACAATTTATCGAGCTAAAAAAAGGTAACTTTTGATTTTAGCTAAATAATTATCCTTCAGCGGAACTTAATATTAGTGTGCAGTATTGAACGAATCATGAAAAGATTCGACTTATTTCAAGAATTAATCATAACGATAGCGCAAGTTCGAAATTTCTTAATTAAATAAAAGCCAACTACGACGAGCTTTAAAATTCGAAAAGTAGCCAAATAATATTTTCCAAAGAACTTAAAATATCGTGTATCAATCATTACTGGAATTTTTGCTGCTTTAATTGACACGTTTACATAATATTTCGTACGTTTTTCGAAATGAGTGTCTCTGCATAAGATTGAAAATCGAACAGTGCACACAGACACTGAGAAATTTTTATTCAATATGCATGAAATTAGTTGTGTCAAGTTTCTCACCTTAATAAAATGAAAATACTTATTTCAGTGCCATTGAAATTTATTGTTTAAGCAAGTTACAAGGTTACGTACTCGATGGCTTGAATTTAATTTTTACAGCCATGACAACCGTAAAGCTGCGAAATATACTAGAAAGCAAAGAGTACACTTTCCCAATCTAGATATTCGTTCACTAACGAAAAAAATCACACCAGCAATTGTAAACACAAGGCATTTGCTCTTGCTAGAAGTAAAATGTTCTCAAAATAAGAAAAAAGTTCAATTAGTGGCTCTCACATTAGATAATTGGACATTGAGAAATGCTAAAACAAGCAAAATGAAATTTGATGTTTCGCAAACACTGCCAGCGACGAGGTCCTTTTTGCAGAGAAATACTGAACCTTCAAACGGATCGCAAAAGCACGTAAAATTAAATTACGCACGAGAGAGCAAGTCAAGCACAGAGTTCTGTTTTTTCATGGAGGAAAGGGAGTGAAGTAGAATAAAAAAAAACATGTGGCATCGTTTAATGCTATGAAAGAACAAAAATTGAAAATTAATGGACAAATGGCGATGAACAGCAAAAGGACATTTGCATATAGAGAAGTAATACCGAGATGGTCATCTGATGTGAAATTGTTTGGAAAGTTAACTTCCAATAGAAACAGAAATGATCACGATTGAAATGAGGCATCCGTCATACAGCACACGAATCGTAATTGTTTGTTAGAGGAGCCATAGATATTAATTTTTCATGAGGTGTTACGGGATGAAATGCACGTGCTAACGAATTTCAAACAATTATGGACAACGCTCGATCATTACAAAATATTGTGAATGGAAAGAGAGTATCGATGAAAATGATTTCAAAATTTCTACAGTTCAAAAACACTCCAATGGAACAGAATCGACCATTAGAGCCTGAAAGTAAAATTTAAATATTGAGAACACCGGTAAAAAGCAGAAACATCACACAGAGCATGATAATTTTTTATTTTATGAAGTGTAAGGTACGCAACAGCTGAAAGCAAACATTGTAGTTGTACTTAAAAGCTTTGGTCGATTCATCGTTGAGAGGAAAACGAATTGTTGTTAATGCTACGTACTAATTGAAATAAAATAATATTGTTTGAAAATGAATGTATAAGTTATGCAACATTAAAAACAAGAAGAGAAAGCAGATTCATTACATGAATTTCCATCATAGATGCATTCAAGTTAAATTTGCAATCCAGCGTTCTGCTATGGGTTAAGACAATGACAAAGTTCTTCTGAAGGTTTAAAAAGTTTAAAGCTTCATGTCTTTAGTGAAAAGCTACTACACTCTCCAAAAAGCACTGATTTAAAGTAGGAATGAGAAGATATTCGGCATCAGGTTTACAATTTGTTGGGTATGGGAGGAGCTCACATCAAAATTTCTCTTCAAGGATTTATTCTTAGGACTTCAAATATATAATGCACAAAGCTGACAGCGAGTATTAATGTAGTGTTAATTTAATTGAAATGATTGTGGTATTAATGTGGTATTAATTTAATTGAAATGATTGTGGCATTAATGTGGTATTAATTTAATTGAAATGATTGTGGTATTAATGTGGTATTAATTTAATTGAAATGATTGTGGTATTAATTTGAAAACCCACGAATGTCTCTTAACCACCACTAAATACAAGTATGTTTAATTGACGTTCGTTAACGGCGTCATGCTGAGTTCATGAAAAACAGAGGGTTCAACATCCAAACGTACCATGAAGCCCAAATAATTCAAATTTAAAATCTAAACACTCCTTTCAAATTAATAAAAGGGAACAGGGCAGAAGAAACCTCAATGTGTACTATTACAGTTGATAGGTGAAAAAATTTTCTTACGCTGCATCATCAGTTGCAAACAAATTATTACAAAATTTAATCTTACAAAACGACTCACAACCTAACATTAAATTTTTTCAAGAAATTTGTGATATTTTTACGTCATTTTCACAAAATTCAAGATTTCAAGTGTCACAATACATAACATACCTATTCTCCTGCTCATAAGCATATGTGTTTATTGCATTTCACACTAAGTTCACGAGCAAGTGGTCACGAACATTTTACAAGCATTGCAGGTTGTTGCAAGTGCACTTAAAATCAACTGCAAATTTTAGTAAAGCAATAAGAGCTTCGTGTCTTGGCTCTAATTTTTTATCACCCAAAGTATTGCAATCGAGTTTTAGGGGTAAAAAATGGTAACTACGGACACCAGATGCTCCTAATTGTTCGCTCTGATAAGAAGGAAGTAACTCCGGCTACTAACAAACTCAAAGATGCTCGTTAGAAGAGGTGGATTTTTGTGTTGGATACACAAAGAGCAACTGAATTTTTTTGGGCTAATACAAAAACACAAAAAAGGAGCAACAGACGTAGCTGAGGTAAGGTTCAAAAAAGCTCTAGACGAATAAATCATGTCTATACAAATAAATAAAAATTCCAGTTGCAGAGCAAATAAGTTTTTAAGATTTAATTGAGTAAGGAGTAGAACTAATGAGAAACGAGGCCGCAAATCTCATTTTGTCAATAAAAACTAGTTCATTCATTCTCCAAATCTATGATAGACAGGTACAGTGGATGATACAGATAACCACCAATTCCATCAACACATTTTTCTGACAGCCTTCTCTTGGTTTTTATCCCATAATTAGAAAAAAATACATTTCTCTGATGATTCTCACACCCTTTCAAATACCATATATTTTGACTTATACATTATAGGTCAGACAAAAATTTGAAAGAAAATTATTTCATTGTAAAACAAACGGATCCTCGTATATCATTTTTATCACTGCAAAAACACTGGGCATAAATTTACATTCTGTAAAAATGACGGCTACCAGCTGTAAAAAGTTTTTATGGTTTTATCCAATTAAAAGAAAAATACATTCTTCTGCACAAATAAAATATAGAAAAACCTTCTAGTTTTCTTAAACGAATAAATATTTTCCGTACCCAAAAATGCGCATTCGTCATAGAATTTTGTCAGGGTAGTGAAAAGAACTATTGATCCCTAAGGATCCCGAGTATCGACGGACTTCGCGATGAGAAGATTTTTGGCTCCTCAGCAACTGCTCCAAAACTCTCAGCTCATCTGTCGCTGGAATATCTTCTGTTAAATTTTAAGAGCCGAATATCTTTCACACGCAGGAAGCAGAAACTTTCCAGTATCTTGTTAACCTGAAAATTTCATTCACTGATTTTCCCCTCAGAATTTTAACAGTACGAAATGGACGTCTGCAAACGGAAATTGAAGGCAGAATGGGAACAAGCTTCAACATCGATAATTGCACTCCATGGCAAAATCGATAACTAATTTTAAAATCTTCAAAATCATGATTTCATTTTAAATCATCGAACGCATGCAAATCATGTTCACAAGCTTTGGCAATAAATAACATATCAAAGCCAAACAATCCAAGCATATAGAATAGACTGTAGTTGAATACGTTGCTTGAATCACTACTTCAACATTGCTACCGAGTTTTGTTTACACCTTTTCAGTGAACCTGACTACATTGCTTCTCTCTATGAAAAAAATGAAACCGATTCCAGAATACAGCACAGAAGAAGAATATTTATCTCTTTTCCTCCGGTAACCTCCTGCACAATATGTACAGGGAGCTTACAAACACAGTCTATAAGCTTCATTTAAAGCACGTTGAGTCAACATGCACTGAAAAACAGTGGATAAGGTCACTCCTTTCGAACCTGCTTTGACTTGTACGCACACTACTTTAAGAATTGAGCTACTCGATCGAGAAGTTATTCTGAACTCCAATTAAGATTGCATTTTATGCTCAGAAATGTCAGATTTCTACTTCGCAATTACGGCAGCCAAACAAGAGCAGGAGAAGTTCTTTTGTGCCGAGTCCTTGGCCATTGTCTGGTGGTCCTGAACCGTGGCAGGAAGAGCCCGTGGAGTTTCTATAAAGTTTATTTCCTAGGGATGACTGCCTCAGGAAAGTTTTAAATATAAAAGAGGCAGAATAAACTTCGATGCTTGAAACACCTTTTCTCTGAAAAAAGTCATGTGTAAGATTTGCTGAAATGCCAACAAAATAAATGTGAGCACAAACATGAACGATGCTTTATTACATTAGCAGTATTTTTAAAAAATAAACGTATCGGAAAAGGCCCTGTAACGAACTCGTAATTTTCATGTGGCTGACAACTATAAGAAAATGCGCTCTAATGTACACCTGTAAGCTTACAGCTTCCTTGTCTATAGACTGAAAATAACCTTTGAAATTTTTATGCGTGTTTGGGTGATATTCATTGTTATATAAATCTAATTCCACACTACTCGAGGGGCATGATGAGATGTAAGAAATTATACTTTTTTCTTTTCTAATTGAATGAACTGCCACAAAAGTTCTAGCCCTGCAATGAAATCCGATTTATAAACTTCATTTTTTAACGGATTCTACTGCTTAGTCGAATACTTCTCTGTCAAACCCAACCTATGATGAAAATAGACGGCACTGCATCTACGGGGAAAAATATTTTATGAAAATAGGGAGCACTGCATCCAATACAAAAGATCTGAGACGAAAATAGAGTCCACTGCATCAAATGGAAAAGATCTTCAAATTTAAAAATTCGTTCCAGCAAGGCGATGCTGTTCGGCCAGTTCCTCAACATTATTCAATTAATACGAAGCACGCTATGTTGTCAGGAGAAAATTGCAACAGCTGCGTAATATTTACGCGCTTTAGGGCGTAAAAGTTCAATCCTCAGTATATACAGGGCACAGCTAAATGATCAGAGATATTTTTTGGTTTAATTAAGGAGAAATCGAGTAACGAGCGAAAAATGTTTCTATTTTCGAAATGTACTTGTACTTTCATTTCATTGGGTCTTCAGTTGCCAACATAAATTGGGTCGTATTTCAAACATGTTTTTTATTTTAAACTCCATTTCGCTTTCGTAAAGCTACAAACGTGTTGCATCATTTCCTCGCACTCTGTAATATAAACACTCCAGTAACAGCTATAAATGAACAAAAACATTACGAGGATTCACTCACAGTAATCGCTTTAAAAGTGTTGCCACAGTCTCTTTGTGATACAATTCCTAGCAAAAAGACGAGAAAATGAATCTATGACACTAGAAAAGTACGTGCGGCACTAGATACATTCGCTAACTTCATGAAAGAGACTAAGAACAAACGAGGTAAAATAGAGGCTTTTTACCTGCCTCGTTAAAACAACCGACTTCTGCAACAAATGTTGTTAGCTCCGTGGCGGGTGCGTAGAGCTGCTTCTAGCAAGTCACTGAAGTGAACCTCAAGTAGACTGAATAAATTTCATTGGTGGAAGGAGCTGGGTACTTCAGAGAATTTCCAAATTTCCTAGTTTAGGTGTATTGACAAATAACCCCGATCCTTCCGATCCCTCATAGCGGTTAACTTCAAAGACTCAGAAAAGTAGAGCTTCCATCAGGGTGAGATGAATTATTTTTGTTTCTTTGCGACAGTCCCATGATGTTATCTCAAACGAATAACACTGCCAAAAAATATGAGAGCACTTTGTAATCATGTATTATACACACTGCGATTATCAGTATAATAAACAGACATTCACTCTCAAATAGATGGTTCCGAATTAAAATAACAGTTGATGCTGTTACCTGTTTGGATTTAATTAAAAAATGTTTGAACAACACTTCGAGCTTCAGTGGACTGAGTGCCAGACCTCAGCACTTGGAGGCAATGCAAAAAATGAGAACAAAATAGCAATTTCAACTACATTGACGGAACAGGTTAGGGAACCTCAAAGTAAAAACTTCATGAAGACTCAAAAAAAGTTTTCAGATTAAATCAGTGTGAAGATTGCTGAAGGTCAAGGACAAAGCACTTTGCTAGCAAAACTTACAAGCCTTTAAGTTTATTCAACACGTTTCCTGTGATTGCCTAGCCGGTGCAAATCTTTACTTTGTACACATAATCACTAAAAGACTTGGAAAAAATTACAGAACCTAACCTAAGTGACCCACCGGTGCGTCCCATCGCAGGAAACGTGTTAACAAAATTTAATTCCGACGTAAAATATTTCTTCTTGCAAGTGTGAACTCAGACCCTCATAAACAGGACTGCATGCGTGCTCCGTACGATCGCTGCTCGTTATAAGCTCTGGAAATTCCATCGAGTCCGCCACTCCGATGAAGCCCGTTTCAGGAAATGTTCGGCCATTCCAGGCTGGACATTTTTGAAAAGAGAGGAATTGCTTTGTAATTTTATGCTTCTTATTTCAAAGTATTGAAAATTTGAATATGGCTTTCAATAAGACTGAAACACAATTGAAAAAAAAGACTTTTTAGGCCATGAATAGTTTTTGTAAGATTCTATACAAAATTTAGGTTCAAACAGAGGTTTAATTTTAAATGCATTTTTTTCGTTCTCTAAATGATTGATAATTGTATTTTTTCAAAATTATGAAGCTTTTTTTTACCTTGATTTCCATACCACAATACTTTTAAAAAAATAACTTCTTTGGGCAAGGTGTCTAAAATTTCCACCAAGGAGCTGCTGGTTAACACAGCTTCTGGACTTACTTTCGAATACTCCCTCTGGCCAGAAACAGTTGCTGCTTACATTTTATGTCGGTCGGAAGCAGTTGGAGGAGAGGGTAAAAAGTCTAAAAATTTAACTTGTAAATTATGCTTCCAACTGTATAAATTATACTTTAAAAAAGTACACGAATCAGAGATAAAAAAATTCCCGAATGTTTTCCCAAACATTAACACAGGAATGTTTTGCCGGCTTTGCACCAACTGTTTCCGACTGGAAGGAGTATTTAGCAGACTCAACTTTGAATTTTTGGGTATCGATTCGAACATTAGAGACTGGAAGTCCCGCAAAACACTCACAGGTCGTAAAGGATTTATTTTAACTCCATCACTTTGAGACCTCCGAATCCGAGTCCACAAGCTTTCAAGGTCTTCCTTTTATTGAACTAGAAATACCTAAATATTCGTATTCAGAAAATAATGTACATATTGAGAACAATATCTTTTACGAAAGAACTGAACTACTTATCAATACGAAATTACTGGGGACGTTTAAAATTACGGCTAATTATTGCCATTATCCTTTTATTGTGTCATCTAGAACATTGTTGGAATAGCAATTACACATTGTGGTCGAGAAAATATGAAACGCTTTCAAGTTTCGAAAGAAGTACATCACTCGCAGTTTTTGCCTTTTAGATGTGATGGAAATAATTAAAACTTCTCACAGAGCGAAATATTTTGTAGTTGAAGGGAATGAAAATATTTTGACGTTTGCAAGAGCGCGTTTTTGGCGGCTCGAGTTCTTTTGAGCCGCAAGCTTTCCACTCAGCTCACGGGATCGAAGAATCTCGAATACGAAACTCGGCTGAAAAACAAATTTAAAATTAACAACCGAAGCTTCGAATGAACGATGAAAGCAATAGTATAACATCTAGGAGTACTAAACTGCACAAAAAATCGTTCATATAAAGAAACGGTGATATAATACGTTTGTGAGATGAAGTGTTTTTCAAGCTGCGAAAAAAATCATATATTCGAGAGTCGACCTCCTCAAGTCGAGGATTAGTTTTTCTGTAGAAAACAGCGCAAACAGCTGCTACGCGAACAGCTGCCACACGAACAAACAGCTGCCACACAAACAGACAGCTGCCACACAAACAGACAGCTGTCACACAAACAAACAAACAGCTGCCACACGAA
>VCRD01000345.1:314311-331178 GCA_006783055.1 Trinorchestia longiramus | reverse complement strand
TGCCAGAAAACATAGTTTCTGCTGGCACTGTGAACACATTCAAAAATCGTCTCGATAAATTTTGGACTACGAACCCCCCCAGTAGTACATCCTACTAACTATGTCCCTAACTCCTTAAGGTTAATGTATGATTGAGATAAATGCTCTTGACATAAACGCCTGTGCGTGAGTGACATGTGTGCACACGACTAAATTGACTTACGTGGTTAAGGTGTACGTGCATGACTGATGGATTTACTTTTAGACGGCATGAGACTTCGGTATTGAACCAAGAATGGGCCAAACGGCTCGTTCCTATTGCCTTATTCTATTCTATTTTATTCTATTCTATAATTGCTCTCCTTAATTAGTAATCAAGTTCTGTGCATGGTATTTTAGCGTGCCAGTTCGATGCCACCCACAAAGACATTAGTCATTTTGGAAGAAACCTCGTTCCTGAAATGTTCGGTAGCGGCTACGAGACTCAGTTTAGGCCTATAAGAGATAAGACCTATGATTTATTGGAACCATACGCCAGCAAAGACGTCGTTTGCACAACAGTAGATCTGTGTCCTTCCCTCTCTAAATCTTCTTGTTTGAGGTGAGCCGGTGATTTATGTTCCCAGGTGAAATGTAAATAATAATAATATAAATAATAATATTATGTTCATGCTTTTTCCCTCATACACATGACAGAAGCTGTTCTAAAAGAGAATTAGATCCCCCACAAGAAAAAAAGGTATTTCAGTTCTCTCAAATCTAAAATCTTTGAGACCATAAGTTCTTTCAAGTGAGACCTGCCACTCACTTTGCATTCTGTACTGCTATCAATTCGGCTACCAAGAAGAAATATTAATGACATCAAATGAAGGAATGCGCGGAGTTGTCAAGTTCAGTATGAGGTAAATCGTTGACTTCGTTGACAATATGATTTTTAAGTAACGTTGGAAAAAGGTGCGAAATGATTGTGAGAGCCATGGTGACGAAAATTTATTGTTCATTTTCATAGGATTAATTGGCTGTCTTTTAGTTGGGATGAACTAAAAAACTTCCATTGTGTGTAGATGTGTCGAGACAAAATTAGGATATAGTTGAACGGAACCAATTTAATGAATTTCAATTCGGGTTTTCGATACCGTATATCTATTCGGTAGCAGTTCTGCTAAGTAAGATATTGTAGTCCAGTCAAGTGAAGGTCTCGTTTTTGATTAATATACGAGTAATATTTACAAATATTTTTAGGAGAACTGAAGAATTTCATCAGCCTGGACAGTATCAAATAAGATTCCAGGATTCATACATTCAAAGCTTTTCCTTGTTCTGTGAGTATTTGCCTGATAATAACTGTTCCATTACAGTCAATATGCACTACTAAATCATGACTTTGCACCACCTTGCAGTAACGAATGAAACAAACTAGAAAATTTAACGAGATTCCAGTACTGTATATCGTATTCTCTTATCCACAATATCCAACTTCCTGTACTAATAATATCGATGCTACTTAAATAACTTGATCAGCATTAAAAGTATTAGTGTTATTTTCATGTTAGTTTAGACACGCGTTCAAAAGACTTCAGCCAGTGATGCGAACGGACTCAAATTTCCGTGAGATACCAACACAAACAAAGTTTGTAGGTGTCGTGTGTACCTTTGAATCCAAAAACTAATCTTTGCTGGCAAATGATGGCTTACAAAAGAAAGTGGAGCTCTAATCTATAAAGTACATAGAATTGAATGGCGCAACTAGGTCTAATTGTATTTTGATTCGACAAACGTCTTAAATTCAACACAAAAGATTTTTAAATTACTGTATGTCCATCTTCCCTGAGTTATTGAACGAAATATCATTTACAGCGGCAATGAAGTAAAAAATATTGCAACAGCTCAATGTAAAGGAGCTCAGACATCAGACAGCGGCTTTATCATGAGCTCGCTCTAAAGACTCGCTTTGTAGCAACATTTATTGAACGAAGATAGACCGCTTGTTGAATGGGATTTGATTTTTGGTGGCAGCTATAGAGGAACTTCTCAGATAACCCAGGCAATAATTCAAAACTCTTCTTTATTTACGTGGCTGCGTGGGTGGAGCGCAGGAAGATGTCAAGCATGCCGTACATTGGAGGCCTGTTCTCTGAACACGACATCCGTGGCCATTTTTAGTGTCATTTGATGCATTGTTAAAACAATTGTTGGCATTTCAATGGCCTGAAATTTCGTTAACACGATACCGTATAAATGGACTCCGAAGTTCTCTTTCAAAAAGCATGTTGAAACAAAACCTAAGGTCTATATTAAGCCAGCACTTCAGTCTATAGTTATAGAGCTCACAGAACATGGTACAGTTCTGCTTGTTTAAACACTGCCCGCGCCTCCATAGCATGATCAAACATTGAATGTGGTTGTGTTGTAAGTCTCCCGACGGTCAAAAATGTGGTCGTTAAAGCTTAAATATTTATTGAACTGGCGATCAAGTCAGCGAGCCCAAATAATTTTTAAAATGTTATGTATATTTATTAAA
This sequence comes from Trinorchestia longiramus, assembly GCA_006783055.1. NCBI lineage: Eukaryota > Metazoa > Arthropoda > Malacostraca > Amphipoda > Talitridae > Trinorchestia > Trinorchestia longiramus. Next base: position 328,678 of record VCRD01000345.1, on the reverse strand, counting down.
AGTTGATGAAATTAAACGCATGGTAAGTCACGTTATAGAAGCTGTAGTGAGTGTACACGCAAGTAACCAGTAGTCTGGTCGAACTTCAATGCAACATCGTTAATGTAAATGAGCAACTGGAAGAAATTATCAAGAAAAATCATGTTCACAATAAAAACAGATGATAATAAAAAAGATGTTACTCAGATCGCTATTTTTATATTTTCCTGCAAATAATTTAATGAATAATTATTGTCAAATAACTGTCGTCTCCATAATCAGTTTTAACATAGTGATGGTACACTTTTAAACGCGTCTAACTTAGCATTCATATAAAAAGTGCTACTAAATTAGTATTTACATTTTAATATGAATGGTGTTTCAACACTCACCCTGCACTCGGATGCAGAGAAATTCAAAGGATTTTTCAAATCAGAATCTCTAGATTTGTATCCTCAAAGCTCAGGGTGTGCTGGTATCCTCAATTTAATTTCACCACGAGACGACCCAGTACTTTTTTACGTGGTTAGGAGTTCTGAGGTCTCCTTAAATACATCGTAATGAACCTTGTTTTACTCTGGCAACTGCGTGTGTCTATTCTCGTCAGCTTAGTTAAGGCTGACGAGGCTGTTTAAGGTTGTTTAGAAACGTTCTTAGCAACCAATCGTGAAGCCAGAAACCTAGATGGATACAAGATATTGTAAGCCAAATTGAGTATTATGTAACTATTAATGTAGATCTAGGCGTTGCATATCCTCGTGGCGTTTTGAATCATATTCTGGTATCGACAGACCTTTCGTGCAGCACCTTATCGAGAGAGCTTTCGCTCACGCATCCTCGTGCTGTCTTACTGGTCTTTCTTTCCTGACAGGCTTTGCTTTCAAATTTTACCATTATGTTTTGATCTTATGGTATTACAAATTTAGTTTTCATCAAGCTTTTTACCGATCACATTTTGCCCGAACAGAGATATGCAACACGAGCCTGCGCTGTTCATTAGCTGATCACACTGACAGCATAGTCTAAACAAGCAGAACCGTAATATGTTCTATGAGTTCTGTAACTGTTGAGTGCAGAGTCGGGATGATGAACACCTTACAATTTGTTTCAACACACATTTTAAAGAAAACTTTGGGATTCATTTGGACAGTTACGCTTTAAAATTTCTGTGTTGGGTTGTTTTTGTCTAGCTCTCTTTGTTCAGTTTGACCGATGTTATCGACTGACTTATGTGAACATGCTTTCGTTCATGGTATTATTGTTTCAAATCCATAAATAATGTGACTATGTTCATTAGTACGAGCACTCTGCAAGTTCCCGGAGGATGATGATGAATGTTCTTATGCTGTGCATTTTAAGTGTGGCAATTTGGATTGCAACCCAAGAATGAACCGCTTGGCTCATTCCTGTTGCTTATTTTATTGTGATTGCGCAAGTTTTTGTTGAGCTAAGACACAGAGGTATCCTATTTACTATTGGTACTCACCTTAATTCAAATTGAAAATACACTTTTGTGAATTCAACACACTCTTGTATTTCAATCTAACACACTTATATTTAATCGAACACGCACACTCGTATTATTCCTATTTTATTTCTACAAACCGTCCCATTTAGCCGTACACACACTGCTAGTTAACCGCAGCGCCCACCCATTTCACGCCCCACTCCAGTTTCGCCAGGCTGAAGCGTCTGATTAATTACTGCCATTGCAGGGCGTCGTGTGAAGCCCGCTTGGCGGAGAATTGATTACTTTTGAGCCTCGTTGTTCCAGCTACGAAATAATGCAATGATTGACTTCAACATATATGACCAAGTTGGAGATTAGTTTTCCTCTCCCCGAACATATGACGAAAACGTGAACTGTTTTGAAAGTTCTTGTGCGCCTCGAAATGAAGTGCTTCTTCATAATATTTCATAAGCGGGTATGTCAATGTACAAGATTGTTTTTGTTATATGATATTCTCTATTATTCCTCTCACCCAGATACATAATCTTATGTACTCGTGATTACCATTATCAGATAATTTTACATACTTTTATGTGATTTAATACATTGTGATACTTTGTATTAAGTTATGTATAAAATTTAAATGCTACTTTTTGATTTGAAAAGCGAACAATTCTATTTTCATGAAGTGCATTGCACAAATTTGTATAGTTTATAGATACACTCATGATCAAAATTATCACTCCATTATATTAACAGTGATGATCACAGCTCAGTGGGCAGCATGAACGTTTGCGTTATGTACGACGGGTAATTTTTTCAGCAACTGTGACCGTCATACAAATGCATCTGTGCACTGTGACAGACCAGCGACTGTGCATCTGTGCACTGTGACAGACCAGCGACTGTGCATCTGTGCACTGTGACAGACCAGCGACTGTGCATCTGTGCACTGTGACAGACCAGCGACTGTGCATCTGTGCACTGTGACAGACCAGCGACTGTGCATCTGTGCACTGTGATAGACCAGCGACTGTGCATCTGTGCACTGTGACAGACCAGGGACTATGCAAGCGACACTACTAAATGACTGAGTGTCGACACCACTCAACTGCCTACTGGAAGCCTCAGTTAGTCATCACATAGAGAGACTCAGTACCCCTGTTGCAGTAACATTGTAGCGACTCTAACATACTTCAACACCCAAGCATTTACGTCCTACACTTTGAATTGGAGTTGTTTTACTTTTCGCTCGAATTTACGTAAATGTTTTCCTTTCAAATATTTGGTATGGCTTCGAAATGATCAGTTCAGATGTCCGTAATGCATCGCAAATTATGCAGAAAAATTGGCAGGAAAATAAGAGCTAGAGAGCAGTGCAAATCCCCGGTGTGATATCTATCTTCAATGAAGCTTTCAGTTGTAAGACTGCAAAGAATTGTTTTCAATTCTAAAAACGAAGTCACCGTCTTAACCTCATGAAATACTGAGAAATATGTTTCTAAGTTTTTTTCTTCTTTTAGTTCTGCTGTGTCGAAAATGCAGTATTTACTTATTTATTGTGTTTTTGAAACTTATTTTGCTCATTACCGAAGCACGAGAGAGATATTTTTGTTCAGATAGAATTCTCACCCTGATGTTCAGATATGAATTACCATTATTTTGCAAAATTTTTTCTTTTTCTTGGCATATAATGAAAAAGGTTTATTTTTATACCACCATCTAGATTTCACTTTTTTTTTTTTAACCCAAGTCCCATGCCGTAATTCTAGCCGCGTCAACCATGGCGGCAGCGGGATTCGAACCCGGAGGCTTTACTTTTTTGTGTAAATACACACATAATTTCTCTACATGTTTGTAAGCGTAAAAATATAGTTAGTTTTAGGCATTAATTATTGCTTTTTAAATTCTATTTTGATTATATTCATGCCGCAGTAAGGATTACGTTCTGTTTGCGATGGTATTTACGTCACGGAAAGAATACATCCTCTTTGTGACGGGATATACATCACGGTAAAGATTACGTTCTGTTTATGATGGTATTTACATCACGGTAAAGATTACGATCTGTTTGCGATGGTATTTACATCACGGTAAAGATGACGTTCTGTTTGCGATGGTATTTACATCACGGTAGGGTTACGTCGCGACTCCGTGCAATATATGTACAACACGCTAATGTTTATACCTCGTTAATTTCTTACATGGTTCTCACATTTTTCTATGAGCCAAAAATCATACAATATTTTGTTATGTTAACAGTGTATTTTTTTATTTTCCGTACCTAACTCCGTCGTAGTAATTGCTGTCAGCATCTAATTTTGTTGTGTATCGATTTTCATTTCCTTTTTCTTTAACATGCTTTGACGTATTCTTTGTTGAAGTTATACCTTCACTGAACCCTGAATGAATTTGAAAATTTTAGAATTTTACTAAAAAAATAATTTGCTTAGAACTCCTACATTTGTTACGTTCTACCAGGTATGATCAAATATACTTCATATGATGGAATAGTTTTTACTACAATCGAGTGTCCTGTGCCCTATTGAGGACTAGCAGTCAGTTGTTGGATAATAAAAACAAAATTGTTTTAAAACACTTGTTAAAAGCCCAATACCTTTGTGCGTAGTGCAATTTCAGCAAAGCATTACGAACATGTTCGTAAATGAACATGAAAATAATATTGTTAAGGTATTCAAGAAGTTACGGGCTATCGAAGTATCTAGTTCATACGGCAGTTGCAGTCTGGAACGAATTTGTGCAAAGAAATATCGTGTTTGTACAAGATTTTAATTACATGTTAGTGCTCGTGCAGCTCTTTCAAAGGGGCGGTGTTCCTGGTTGTGTTTTCCAAAGCACTGAAATTTTGCACCCATGGATACCAAAACATTTCACGTGCCACTGTCATATCATAAAATTGTTTTCATTGAGTCGACAAGGTTATAGGCAGTTTAACGTTATCATTTAAATGTGAATGAAGTACTCTAAGTTTTAATACGCAAAAACGTTATTAACGACTTTTTAGTGATTTGAATCAATATGCCATACGCTACAAATCGAGGGCTACGAAACAATTTTGGTTCTCAGAACTAAGTGTAGGAAAAGAACAAGGTGCGAGTAATGTTACCTTCATTCTGTTTGTTCCAAGTTTAACGAAAAACTCAGCGTTTGTTGTGCTTCATGCGCTCGATTTACAACCAGTAAAATCAAATTTGAACTCGACACAGCATAGCCTCCCATGTCATTTTATTTTTAAATTCCGATCAACCCTTGAAAAAAATATGCGACTGCAATTGAAGGCTGATAAATTTTCAATCAAGAATTGTGAGATTTTTTTAGCATAAATACCAGCCTTAAATGAACAGTATGGAATGCTTATGGCAGCTGAGCGGGAGCTGAAGAAACAAGGAGCCAATGAATCGCTCTTGAACAAGGCTAATTAAACTTCTAAGTCAGTGCTCGAAGCGCCGCGCGAAAGCAAACGACGCGACTTCAAAGACGACACGAAAAAATCGACAAAAAATTCACAGAAAAACGATCAGGTAAACGAGTTGCGTGCTGCTGTTCCGCAAGCAGGGAAGCAAGAGAAGCAATCGGCAGGAGGAGGAGGTGGCCGTGGGGGAGCGTCCGAGGCTGATGAACCTTTAATTCATGCGGTTTCTTACATTGTAAGTTGAGGGTAAGACAAGACCCATCTTTCCAAATGAAACAGAGGGCTGGCCGTGTGAGTCATGAAAATTAAATCAAATATTTGAGGTTGATTCTTCACGTGAAGCCTTTGGCATGAGACTTTTAATGTGAGCAAGCGTGACTCTAATGAGGATGAAATTGGTCGATCAATCGAGACTTTTTTCGCAGTATATAATTCCACAGAACAAAAGCATTGATATCCCTTTGCGTGACAAGATATGAGGCAAGATATGATCGACTCAACTTGAAAGGCTTTTGATAATTATTAGGATTTCAGCTCGAAATCTCATCAATTGACGCAGCTAAGGTAGGACAAAAAGGTTTGTTCAAATGATCTAGCGCTTGCGTCAGACGATCTCTGAGCTAAAAATAAAATTAGTATTCGTGCAAGAATAGAATAGAATAGAATAAGGCAATAGGAACGAGCCGTTTGGCCCATTCTTGGTTCAGTTTGGCCCATTCTTGTGGTACCACAATTATAGTGGTACAACATTGGTGAAGTTCGGATTGTTTTTACTCGATGAAGGTGTTGTCATGCATACTTTGGTGGAGTTTAACCCATTGTTTCATGCGAGAGAAGATAAATAAGTATGATAGTGTTTAATTCTAACTTGGATCTTTTTCTTGTTGCTGAAATTTGGCAAACAGAATATCACTAGCAGCTGTTATCTAACCACGAGTGTAGACAAAGATGCAATAAAATAACTAAAGAATAAACAAACGAACTGTATTTTTTATATATCATACAACACATGTCTTATCATCGGGTTTTAAATTTTGAATGCTAACATTTTGAGACAAATAATAAGTAATTCCAGTAGATCTGTCCGTGTTCTGTGGTGTGACTGTAGGTTCAGACTTGTAAGGGCGCTAACTGAGCTTAATGATACGTCGTCAAAGTGACATTAGGTTGATTGGTAATAATCTACTTTAATATGCTTTCATGAAGTCTTGTAACTACGAAAACTTTCATTCCACTGCGTTCCTCATGCTCCTTAACGAACAAAGCTGTCTTATAAATTACTTTGTCACTCTTGGACTTGAAAACAAAATTTACATCTGAACTTTTGAAGTGTTATGTTCGTGATCAAAGCTTTCCAAAAAAATCAATTAAATTTTACATGTTAACCATAATTTTGAAACATTAATCTTGCACGTAAATCTGATTATCTTTAACCAGAAATTGATGCAATGTCCGGGTAATCAAGTACTTGTTTACATTTAAATCCATTAATTTATCGAAGGTTACTGTTAACTGTTTCTTTACACCACTCATTATTTATAACATAAGACTGTAAAATGTTGCTGAGGTCATTAGTAACTTATATTTGTGAAGATCATTTTTGTCCGAAGCCGTAACCTGATTCTTGATGTAATGTGTTCAGCCATGCATTCAACTGTGTTCCCTTATGCATTCAACTGTGTTCCCTCATGCATTCAACTGTGTTCCCTCATGCATTCAACTGTGTTCCCTCATGCATTCAACTGTGTTCCCTTATGCATTCAACTGTGTTCTCTCATGCGTTCAACTGTGTTCCACCGTGCGTTCAACTGTGTTCCACCGTGCATTCAGATGTGTTCCACCGTGCATTCAGATGTGTTCCACCGTGCATTCAGATGTGTTCCACCGTGCATTCAGATGTGTTCCACCGTGCATTCAGATGTGTTCCCCATGCATTCAGATGTGTTCCCCATGCATTCAGATGTGTTCCCCATGCATTCAGATGTGTTCCCCCATGCATTCAGATGTGTTCCCTCATGCATTCAGATGTGTTCCCCCATGCATTCAGATGTGTTCCCCCATGCATTCAGATGTGTTCCCCCATGCATTCAGATGTGTTCCTCCATGCATTCAGCTGTGTTCCTCCATGCATTCAGCTGTGTTCTCCCATGCATTCAGCTGTGTTCCCCATGCATTCAGTTGTGTTCCCCATGCATTCAGTTGTGTTCCCCATGCATTCAGTTGTGTTCCCCCATGCATTCAGATGTGCTTCCCCTCGTGCAGAGTTTCAGTGTTCAGTTTCAGTTCCACAACTTGACTTCTCGGTTAGTCTTTTTTCTGGACACATTTTTGTAGCTGAAATAACTCACTTTGGCCAACGCAAAAGTTTTTCAGTCCTGAAGATAAATTCTCAAATTTTTGGTTGTTTTTTAGCATGTCTGTCGCAGAGGGGAGAGGAGTGAGCATTTAATTTATTTTTATCCTAATTACATCACCCAGAGAGTAGAGTTTTACCCACCATTTTCTCATGGCTATTCTACCCAGAGAACGGAGTTATGTCCTAGAGAGCGTGGTGCTCTCTTTTTTGAAGTGTGTGTAAGTTAGCAGAGCTCGCTAACAAGCCTCACTAGCTGCTCACTTCACACATCATGTGACCACGTCGTTACTCGTCTGTCATTGCCTCCTCATCTTTGGCTCAAGTAAAACCCGAGCTACACGGTCCTATGACAGTCTTAGTAGACCTTGATAAAAACCCTTCGTTATTTATGGCCGTACGATCGTGAGAGCAGCGTGCTTTGTACTCTCAGTACTAGTGTGAAAGTAGGTTGTAGTACTCTCAATACTCGCTGTATGAGAGTAGGGGCGTTATGGCACTATCAGTACTTGCTATGTGAGAGTAGGAGCGTTGCAATACTCTCAGTACTCGTGTAAAAGTAGGAGCGTTTTAGTACTCTCAATACTCGCTGTGTGAGAGTAGGAACGCTGTGCTACAGATTTTTGAAGTTGGTGTTAATTCATCTTATTATGTCAGTGAAGGGAACCTTAATTACCACATAAAAACAGAATTAATTTTCATTTCGACCGTCACCTTGACTACGCCTCTAGAATATACAATTCCAAAGAGTATTGTAGGGGACACATGAGCTGAGGTAGAAATCAGCAGTAAAATTGTGCTGCTTTCACTGGAGAAAGCGTTATTAAAGCGACGAAAATAATTCATGACCTCCGTAATCCTAGCCACGAAAGGCGTCTGCAGCAGCTTGAACTCGCCTTCCTAGAACAAAGAAGACTGCAACGACAAGTCATTGAGACCTATACGTATCTCAACAATCCTGACGATGTTCCCTGGAAGGGTTTTTTGACGGAGAAGATGAACTGCAAACCAGAGATAATGGCAAAAAACTAACAATAAGAACTTATACAGCATTCTATGCTCAAAATTTTTTCCAGTTAAAATTACCGAAACTTCAAATCAGCTACCCAAAAACATCGTTTCTGCTGGCACTGTAAACACTCGAAAAGCATGTCGACAAATACCGGATAGGGGACCCCCTGTAGTATTGTAGCGTACTGATTCTATAATACATCCCTAACTCCTGGGGCCTGTGTATGATTGCCGTACATGTGTGCGACTGAAATGTCTGTGTGCGACTGAAATGCCTGTGCGTGAATAAAGTGAGTGCACGTGACTGAAATGGCTTACATGATTAAGGTGTACATGGGTGATTGATGCATTTACTTTAGGAGGCGTGGGACTTGAGTAGCAGTTTAAGAATGACCCAAACGGCTTGTTCCTATTGGTTGATTCTATTCTATTATGTGGTGAAGATGAATACGAGTTATATTATTAAATGAGACTACTCAAAATCAGTTATTAAATATGGTTGTGCCTCTCATTAAATTTTTATTCGCTCTTATTACTGCAATGTGACTTTTGTGTGTAATCTGTTGTGATAACTTTGTGTCGTACTCGTGTAAGTCTCGAGATTATAAGTGAAAGATTTATAAGAAGAAGTAAAACACGTTTTATGTTTCTACACGTTCAAGAAGTAAAACACGTTTTGTTGGGAGACACTAAATATTGCTGGCAGAATTGCTGGTAGGACTGCTGGTAGGACTGCTGGTAGGACTGATGGTAGGACTGCTGGTAGGACTGCTGGTAGGACTGCTGCTAGGACTGCTGGTAGGACTGCTGGTAGGACTGCTGGTAGGACTGCTGGTAGGACTGCTGGTAGGACTGCTGGTAGGACTGATGGTAGGACTGATGGTAGGACTGATGGTAGGACTGATGGTAGGACTGATGGTAGGACTGATGGTAGGGCTGCTACAATTAATGGACATAATTTTAGATTCATTGCATTTTTTATTAATGGCTTTTCTTACTTAGGCAGTGCTAACTCCAGTTCTGGGACAGAGGCTGCATAATATACTTAAATCCGCTGCTTGTACGATGCATTCACAGTTTTATTGAACAGTCGAAGCTTACTTGTTTACGTCAACACATCACACATCCTGTGTCTCAGCCAATATATTGTTTGTAGTAAATTTTCATACTTGGGAAGCCTAATGGTACGAGGAAAATTCTAACTGAGAATCATTGTGCATACTTATAAGAAGAACTGTAATGGAACTAACTCATCAATTAATATAAATTGTGCTGCATTGCATGATGTTGATATTCACGAGGTTGGCGCTATGGTTGTTCATTCTTTGCCCTATACGTAGAACTTCGAGGAGTATAATTTACTCCTCTCATATTACGGAAATGAAATGTTTTTTGGCTTCTGGATAAAACTCTGTGCTCTGTGTTTTGCTTCATAGATCTCTTCCCTTTAAAAACTGCATCAAACAATATCAAAAACAACTTATATAGTCCATAAAATATTAAACGATGAAAGCTTTAGCGACGCTAAACTAGAAAATCTTTAGTTTCTTTTTTCTCTGTGTATCAATCGATCCAAGGCGAGTTCTTTAGGAGTTTTATAATTTGCTTTTCTATTCCCAATAATTTGCTGAGTGTTGGCTCGTAATTGCAACCGTACACGACCTCGACTATTCACTATTCTTTGATGGCTTATAAACTAATTATCTTTTATTGCCTCCATGCTAAGAAATTTATGATTTCCACTGGATTTGATGAGTGCGCTTCGAAAACACTTATTATGTCGGGACAAAAATTCTGAAGTTATTGACAGCGGCTCGCATGCTGCCCTAAAACTTGGTCAATATCAATTAACGAACCGTCCGATAACTTGGCTCTTTCTTTTCTATTCTGCCACGTCGAATTATCGATTCATGTAGAATAGCAGAGCAACACGAGCGATGCTTGAGTGTTCTAAACGCCTTACAGAACTGAAATGTTTTTGCACAAACCCTAATTTTGCTGCGCGAAACTGTTCTTGAAGCCACGATGAGCGTGAGGTACATTATCTGATCTCAGCTCCAAATGTGATAATGAACATGTGCTGTTCCATGGTTTTAGTTCAACTCTAAATCATGCTCTGTATATGAGAATGCGCTGAACTGTTCTTGCATTCGCAGCTGTAGAATTGCAAAGAAGAATTTAAATAGCTTATAACTTCTCACGTTCTGCTTGAAAATACACCATGCGGTACAGTTTCGGGATTCAGCCTTACGACGACCACATTTGTTCCACACGTTTTTCATTGAATGATCATACAGCCAGCAACTTCTAAATTCATAAAATTAAAACATGTTTCAAACGTTCTAAGCGTGTTCAGTGTATTACTGGGTTGATGAACACATCAGATTGTGTTTTATTGTACTTTTTCAGAGGAGGACATCAGTGTCTTTTTGGTCGTAAAAGGGCTAAAGTGATGCTTGATTTCTTCCAGAACTAGTATTTGATTTGTGCATTACTAGTCTCATAGCTACTGAAGGTATTGAGACTCCTGTTGTTGGATACAAGTACAACTCATAAATTTTGAAAACTTCACTAAAGTAATAATCGAAGCTTGGAAATTACTATCTATAGTCTCGTGAGTACAGTCAGGATATTTTGAGTTGTTATACCTTGGGTTGCTTAAATACAGTTCTATGATATCTTGGGCACCCTTTCACCCGAGTCGGGTCATTTTTTGGCTTCCCATCGTACGGTCAGAACATCTGAGGTCATTGGGTTTCATTCAAGGCTGATTGGAAGCGTTGAAGTGGAGTCGGGTTTTGAAGTTCTGACGAGCTGTAGGAGTAGAGTCATGGAGTGTGTGTCGCTTTAGAAACATCCTGTGTCAATTTACAAAGGCTTGGGCATGATGGGGCGTCAAAAAATCTGCTAAATCTACTACAAAAGAACCTGACAAGTTTGACACAAAGAATGAATTGGTCTTTCTGTAGACAAATAATCAAGTCTATCTTCAGAGAATCAATGTGTCGAGCATTAGAAAATGAGTGAATCAGGCTTTAGTATCAGCTCATTTCCAAGCTCTGAGCTAAACTACACTAAATGAACTGTAACCCCGCAAAAAATGTGCATCTATCAGGTATTAGAAATACGACACTGCGGTGATTATTCCGGAATTATTACGAGTGAAACGTAAGCCGTGTTTTCTCTTTAATTTGTAGTCCACACTAATAAAATGATATGAATTACTTTCCTAGTCTATTTTTTTAATTTAATACTCGTTCATTCATATGCGTAGAAATTTATTTCCTCATTGACACACCGAATGTAAACTAATAGATCCCTGAAAATGTGTCTCTGTTTGCCGAATTGCATTTATTGTTTACTGATATTGACACAACGAAATGAGCACATTTTTCTGCTCGGTAAAACGGCGTGGCATCACTGATGACGGGAAGAGATATTTTTCTGTCTGCGGTTGTCATAAGGTGCTTTCTATTCAGTAATATGTCCGTCAAAATAGACCTTGATAAGTAGAATTAGACATGCTCTTTGCGTTTTCATTTTACGATCCCGCAATGATGTACTCGAGGATGACAGACTGGTCGCCTAGCTTCATCACACACTTGAGTGGAATTCCTTGGAGCCTCGAGACGCCTCTGACACGACGGGCTGCCGTGTACCTTCAAATGCGTCCTCCAAATCACAATCCCCCATAATTCAGCTAAATTGACGCTTGATCCTTGCGGCTTCAATCACAATACCGGCGCTGAATCCTCATGATGAGAGTAGCAGTGGGATACCCACCTCTGTAAAATATTTTATCGGCCCAACTTTCGCCCTACGCTGTTTTTTTTTAATAGAAATGCTGATTTTGCCAAAAGAAACTGTATTACAGGGTGAGGCATAAATACTGTTACAAAACAAAAATAATTTTTTGCTTTAAAAACGGCGTTTATTTCTACGTCTGACTCTAACAAATAATAAGTGATATACTATTTAACTACAGAAAAAGATTTAAAATGGTTCTTTTTTGCCATCACTACTATGCGAAGTCTTTTAGGAAAGTTCTTAATGGCCGCACGAACTACAATTCTAAAGCTATTTTCTTCTAGCATTGATTCAATTTGACTTAAGAACTTTGATGCTCTGGCAAGGAGTCGGTCAATTGTTCTTTTTATCAACATTCTGTTGATTTTGAGGTTTCTCCCCAGTTTGAATATTTCGGATGGACTCGGTCCCTTTTCATGCTTCTCTATAATGAACTTTCACATCAATTCTACGGACATTGTCAATAATTAACAACTAATTTTTCTACAAAAATATTAGGTATATCCTTGATAAACAATTGTATAAAATTACATTGGGTAATATTTACGAAATAATAATTATTAAAATTTATTTGAAAACATGTAACAGGAATTATGCCTCACCCTACTTATCAATATAGTCTCCGTCGTGGATAATTTTTAGTTTAATTAATTTATCATATGCTAAATATTTTGAGCTACACATACATCATTTTCGGGAACCTCATAATTTTTGGTATCATTAGTGCTGCCTCAATGCTTTTTTGCAAGATTCATTTTCCTCATACTACGTAACTTTCTGCTGTATTTAGTTTATGTGATGAGCAACGCTTTGACATTTCTTGAGAGAAAGTTGCGTCATCGTACTGGCAGTCACTTCTCTTCTGGAAGCCTGACACACTCTCTGTTGTCACGCGCGGTCATCACGACACTTTCATCAGAATATCCGCGTCACCTCCGCAGTAATTTACTCAATGGATTCTGAGACGTGCTGGCCTTATTACCCGACTTGTGCATGCGAGCTTTATTTGCATGCCTTGTGTATGGATCTGGTCGTCCTGGCTCAGCGAAGCTTTGTATGTGACACGCCTGCCCAAAATATGAACCCTGTAATGCCTAGCGTTATGAGCAGCCCAGGCTTGCTTCGATACTTTGGCTAATGAAGACTGAATTCAGTACACGGGATAGATAATGTATAAATGATCAGTGTAGGTCTACTTGAGAGGCACTGTTTACCACTACTTTGCCTTCATCAGGGTTTGCATAACATACTATATATTATTTTTTCAATCATTTGAACGTTCATGTTGTGACAAACATGATGAAAAAAGCTCAAGATTTGACCTTGTTCACTTTGATTTAATTCAATTCGTAAATAATAGCAGAGTAGGCTAGAATCCAGCATTACGTTTTACCGGACCAAATTTAAACTACACTGCACGATACTGTATGAAATGTCTTTTCTGCCTATTCAGTAATTTGATATTATCTATTTCCAATAGAAAAGATCACGCTTTTTAAACAACAATGGAATATTTCCTGTTCATTCATAGCGTATCTTAGTGATGGCATCACTCCATGACTGGTTGCAAACTCTATGGTTTAAGGTTAGAATGAAACTTTTATTTCAACGTACAATTGTTGCGTAAAACTACTGAAGACTAAAATGGAAAGAACTGATTCCTAAACTTCAAAGTTTGACTAAAAATGGCCAAAATTTATACATTTCCTTGTGCCAGCCCAACGTAAAGAAAGAGTACATTATATTGATAGGAAGCAATTAAAGTGACTGCTCAATACTCCTGTAACTAATACTGCACCTGAACAACACGTTCTGTTTTTTCATACCGTGATCAACTTCAAGCTCTTCTTCGTCAAACCAATTTATCAACTGCGAGGTAAAATTGATCCCTGCCGTCGTTCAGGGGGGAGGCGGCTTGGTCGCACTTTAATTACACACCGTATTTTTTTGGTCTTCCAGCCGAGTCAGCTGAGGAGCCAAAGTGCTCAACGAGGAGAGTTAGGCTCGGTTTTCGTGAGTCCAAAGTTGTGGCTAATGCTGGGCTTGGCAAGATTAGCTAACTGGGGAGACTGGAGTGGTAGTTAGTGTGATAGGAGTGTGCGCGAGGCCATGACTTGCGTTCTTCCATCTACTGACATCCACGTCTTCATGATGATATCATACAAACCAAGATGTTCCTTCACACACTGACATCCACGTCTTCATGACGATATCATACAAACCAAGATGTTCTTCCACACACTGACATCCACGTCTTCATGATGATATCATACAAACCAAGATGTTCCTCCACACACTGACATCCACGTCTTCATGATGATATCATACAAACCA
>VCRD01000345.1:289297-310753 GCA_006783055.1 Trinorchestia longiramus | reverse complement strand
ATTACAAGCAAGAACTTGAAGCCACGCTTTATGTAAAATAGCACTCCAAGCTTAGCTTGGCTAGAAAGAGGGAGACCGAGCATCGTCATATATTCTATACAAAACCAACGGTCACTGGTGTAGCTTTTATAAATGATTTGTTTGCACAGTAAGCAGGGTTATTAATAAGTCTATTGATGTGAGACTGAAACCAAACGACAAACAAAGTTTGTTGCACACAACAAACCTTGACATTTTCCTTGTGCACAGGATGATAACCGTTTTGAGAGATGAGTACTTCAGAAAGGGAGGTCTCTCATTTCCGTCTTTTTAGAAGTATCTTCATTATTTAAAATGTCAAGACCTATTCAATTCTACTACCTGGCTCTCATGAAGACTGGGATCAGCAGCACTGCGACTCGAACTCTGCTGCACCAAGCAAGTCAGTAGCTCAGTCTGTACTCTGCTCCTTTACCTTCCAAGTCACGAGCAATATCCACAGACTCACACAGAATACCTCCCTCTCTGTGTGAGTCTGTCTCATTACTTCCTATCTATTACTGAAGAAAAATTATTGAACTGAAATCAGAACGGGTGTGCATGTATTACAAGCATTGTATTGTGGATACCAAAGGCACCGGATTACTATAAAATGTCATTTTTTCAGTTATTAGCTTTCTTCTTTTACACAACCATATTATCTGTAAATAAGATACAGAATGTAAATTTTGTATATGTTCGTGACAAATATTCAGGTTCTGATAGTACTACGTGTAATACTGACAGAAAAATGTATTTTATTTCATAGATCCTTAATTTTATCGCTGCTAAGCCGTGAAATTTTCACTGGTGCTATCTAGACCATGTTATCGGTAGATATGATAGAAAATGGAAGTTCGCTGTATATTCAAGAAAAATATTAATTCAAAACACAATAATTTGCCGTAAATCTTTAAACTATTCGTTTTCATAATAATTTTAAATTAGTAAAATCTAAACCGTGGAATTTCAGCAGGTACTATCTGGTTGTCATATCCGCATGATTTTAAAAAATATCAAGTTTCTGATCAGCTGCTCTTATAGTTTAATCCTAGAATAAATCCTTTATTAATGAAATCCTTTATTCTTCCGTACATTTGTTACAACAGATTCTTATATTAAGCAGAAGCTTAGTCCTTGCAAACGGATGCTAACAAGGTGTTTACATAAATCATGCCCTAGTTCCATCTCATTCATGGAACTAGGGCAATACCCGAGTTTATAAGCTGGAAATATTATTAGATACTGAGAAAAAAAGATGTATTAGCCGAATTGACCTTTTTTATCTCATCCTCAATCCTGGTGTCGATGCAGTGTTCAAGTAAATAAATTGAATGTAAATATTTCTAATAATTTTCAACGTAAAAATGTGCAGGACTTAAAACAGTGACGACGTTCATGATAAAAGTACATAAAAATGCTAAAAAATGACTTTTCATAGAGCTACATAAGTAACCAATCATCAGCAATCTACTCGTATACATGGTAATTTTTAAACATGGGGCCTAAAAGAACCTTTAAAAATTCATATATTATTGAATGAATTTAAAAAAATAATATATGTAATCCTGAGAATTGCTAGATTTATTTTGAATACTTTTTGTATATAATATTCTTTATGTGCTACCCCCCTGAGCGTAGATGAAAATCGGCTATTCTGGATGAAACTGTTGAAAATGCAAAGCAAATTGAGGAGTCGAACCCAAGAATTAGTCGCAGATATTTGTCTCGGCAATTGGAAGTAAGCTGTTTTTCAGCTCAGAACATATTAAAAAAAATTAGCAATGCATCCATACAAAATTCAGATTTCCTCGTAATTGCAGAATAAGATTTTAAGCGTCGTGTTTCGTTTTGTGGGTAGATCCTCCGTATGAATGATGAAGACCCAAATTTTGTTGGGAGGTTGCTTATGTCAGATGAAGTCCATTTCAGCTTAAACGGATGCGTCAAGAAGCACAACACTGCTTGTTGCATATGTTGTCAACAAGCAGAACACCAGAACACAGCAAATAGGACCTGATCACACCAGCAACGTGATGAACAGCCTGCGTAATCGTGCCGAGTTTCATTTGCGCACAGGGGAGCGGCACATGAAGAGCATTATTTTCATAAGTAAATATAAATATATTTACGACAAGGTTTATATGTATATGTCGCCTTTTTTTGAAAAAGTAATCGACATAAAACTAGTATTTCTCAGGATTTATGAAAGCTTTCTTTTTTAAAATCCATTCTATAATACAGGAGTTATTAAAGATTCTTATAGACCCCATGTTCAAAAATCACACTGTATAAGCTATTTTACGGTTTCTTGAAAGAATATCTCTTTCTTTCGTTTCTTTATTCTGGAGAAGTATGTTGAAGGGTTCCCCACGGACACTAAAAAATGTTTTCTCTCAATACAAAATATGCTCAAGTCAATCCTGAATATTTTCTTTACTCTGTCTCTCATTTCACTTGTTTTGAAAAAAATTCTGATCTCTACCATACGAAACTATAGCCACTCTTGTCTTCAGCCAATACCAGAAGTATGTAGCATACTACTCGCCTTCACACATTCGTTAATGATGGTCACCGCAGCCCCGAGATGAGACACTATGTCGTACAGCTTCACCGAGCTGATGAAGCTGTTCAAGTAAACACATAATTT
The DNA here is from genome assembly GCA_006783055.1 of Trinorchestia longiramus. Taxonomy (NCBI): domain Eukaryota; kingdom Metazoa; phylum Arthropoda; class Malacostraca; order Amphipoda; family Talitridae; genus Trinorchestia; species Trinorchestia longiramus. The sequence continues at coordinate 308,085 of VCRD01000345.1, read as the reverse complement.
GATGGCCTCATGTCACACTTTACGTCACCCTTGCTACGAACTGAAAACACAGCTAATTGCCAGTTTACTTCAGCGTTATCGCTGAAATGATTTCGTCTTCGAAAATTATGGGTTTGTGTTTATCAGTAACACAGACTGTTTCTGGTTGGTCGTGTCGTTTTTGATGAGTGGAACTTGTAAATTTGAGTGGTTATTGTCAGCTTTACAGAACTGCCTCTTCGGACCTCCAGCTCGCGTATTTAGTCCAATATGATTAAAATAACACTCATTTATCCCAATTATGGTGTAATCTACAAAATTTGGGGATGTGTTCGCAAAGTTGCGTTAATTCTAGAAAAAAATTCGAACGAGTGATCCGGGATCGTAAATTTACTACTCAATATGAATTTTATTTAGATGAGAACTAATCAATACATCATTTTGTTGAAGGCTTCTTGATTCGTGTTAAATTCAATGCAGTGTTTTTGTTCTGCACATGAAATCTAAAATTATGATGTAAACAATGGCGCCGTTTTGCAATCCCCAAAGTTTGTGTTCAGGCCGACACTTTATATCCACTGAAGTGGAGCTTCATTCTTTGCGACGCAGCTTAACTCTCATAACTCTCATTTACCGAAGTTCTGAACTATAAACACACTGTAGCCTCGCTATAAATAAAGGATTGTCAAGCGTGAAAACTTGTCAGGAGTTTGGTTAGTGCACTTTTTTCTTACGAGTATATATTGAAACAATTGAGGTTATGAATAATTTTGAAAATACAGCCCAAATGAAAGAACGGTTATCTGTGTACTGACTCACTTTGTCATTCTCCAGGGAAGATTGAACAGAACCTTAATGCTTGGAGACATACATATATTATTCGTCAATAATTGTAAAAAGGATAGACTAAATTATCCTCTCATTAGATAGCGCTAACTGAATTTACCTTCGTTGAATTGATGATATTATTTGAAAACTCACCTGAATATCCTCTATCAAATAGGAACAACGGTCGAAAATAATCGCAAATTAAAAGAGACCATGCCAAATAGAAGAATGAGAGGGACAATGTTAATCAAAATTGCAAAAGTCTACATTTCTCATGGTGAACTAACAAAAAACGAGCTTAATGTCTCTTCAAAGTATTTGGAGAAGGCAGCGGCTTTCAAAATATTGGAAAAAGAGACACTAATATCTAATAAATATAGATTATCCTCATTCTAGATTATCCTTTAGTTTTAAGCAGCGACGTAGCATAGCCACTATTTGGTATAGAATTTTGAAGAGGAGAAAGCAAAATCTGCTGGACTGTTCACAGTACATACAGGAACTTACTTCACAATAGGACACCTTCACTTTCTGTCTGATGGAAAACTAATTTTTAGAAATTATTTCAAAAATAAAGTACATACGTATAAGATCTAGGGTAACTGACTCGAATTTCATGAAGTTTAGCTTCTATTTGTTCAACTTCTTACAACTTTATTCCATCAGCATTATTTCTATAGAAGGGTCGACGACCGACAACCCAACAAGCCTTCCATGCGGGCGACCGCACATTGTACAGTAGCTGCACAGTATAGACCGCGTGATCATATCCATCCATCGTGGTCACGTTTGGCAAATTAAAGACAGCGCAGTAATAGCAATAATATTTGACGCCAGTGCCATTGCCATTGATCCTCTGGTGCTGGAGCGTAATCTATGACCCCTCACTAGCTACTCCCGAGACAGCGCGTGCGGTGCTCCGACCAGCGCGTGCTATGACCTATAATCCATGATACGGAGGACCTTTCCCTCATCATCTCCATGGTAACTGGGGAAATAAAGCTTTATGAACACATTTTAGTGCTTGTTTTTAAATGCCTCGGGAACGAGTTCACGTTAACTTCCCCTTGGTAACTGGAGAAAGGTAGTTTAATGAGCACATTCTACTATATGTATCAGAAATGCTTTAGGAGTGAGGTTTTCGGCCAAGCAAATGAATTCTGTTATATTTCTAATGTGCTCGTTGCAATTTTAATACAAAAATTTTCAGTAAACATTGAAACTTTGGATGCACACAACAGCTATTAATGAGATTCTTACGATCGAATTAAGATATATTGAGAAAAATAATATAAGAAATACATGTCCTGAAGTAGGGATAGGAAACTTTACTTCTTAATAATGTTATAATTATTTGAAATAATAATGTCTGAATGACAAATACATCTGTTATTAGTTAAAATTATTTAACATAGTTTAGAGGTGAGTGTTTCACTCAGGAAATGTAAATAGTGAATAGTAATACGCTCACTGAACGCAATATTGCTGCTATCTGTTGATTATATAGACGTCCATGATTCGTTCTCATCTGTGGCTAGAAAAGCTGCTCAAGGTAAATCTTGAAGCCACACATGACTTGCGGTTGGACGTTTTGCTTAGTTATACTTTTCAAAGACCTAGCAAACCCTTGCACCCGTAAGGGGCAGTGAATAGAAACACGATATTGCTTCAACTGTTTCTTTTGAGCCTCGGGACTTAACGTTGTGAACCCTAGAGCGAAACTCATCTCTCATACATTGATCACTGGCTCTTGAAACTGACTAGAACTAACCTCAAACATACATTTTCGGTTAATGAATCTATTGAAAATACCTATTAAAATTTAACTGATGGTGTCCTACAGTATTGATTTGTGCAAATTTTTCTGGGCGTAATGTTAGCATCGTCAATAGGTAAGTGTATTCGGACTCGCAATGATGCTTCAAAATCGAGAATTTTACTCACAAATAATATTGTTTAAGATCTCAAACATAGTTTGACCTCTCTCATTAGTTTTTCTGCGTGTGAACAACTACAACTTTAAAATCCTCTACTATTTTCGGTAAAGAATATAAGCCTCATGAGATTCTTTTCCGGACATTTTATTTTAGAAATGGTCAATATTTTCATGGCTTCACGCGTGTCATGTTGTTTGTTGGTTACTGATGCTGTGGTACCAGCGTTGCACAGTCAATTGTGTCAACTTATAATGTGTCTGCGTGCTTCATTGTTGCTAATTCACTTTATAGATACTAGTATTCTAATGGAACTCATTATTCGCTCATTAACATATTCGTGTGTTGGTCAATTTCTATGGAGACTTAAAGAAACATCAAAATATCAAAATTAATGATTCAAAACTCATTGATTATTACTTAATTGTGTTAATGATTGTTAGTTAGGGGTATTTAATTATTTAGACAAGAAGGTTTCTCATTTCAACAGCTCTTCCTTAAGTTTACTGAAGGAGTTGCTGCAGGATAGCTCTGTCTCTCCTGGGAACCTCTTTAATCCCTGAGCTACAGCTCACTAAACTCGATAAAATGCGAGTTCTCTTTGTTTGTTCATAGATGACAAATACGCCCCATCCATTTTCTGTGCATTGTTAGTTATAGCTACTTGTATGTTTAGTTGTAATACTCTGTTTTGTTACAATTATCTAGAATATAATTGTGTATTTCATAAATAGGACATATCTTTATTTTATTTCACTTTATGAAGTCACAACATGAAAAGTGACTGAGATATTGAAAGGATTAAGTGTCTTCCCAGGCTTGCATTTTGCTTCGTTGTTATTACTACAAAACTGTACAATAAGACCCATAGGATAAAGACGTCCGTGCTTGTATACTTATTCCTATTTTAGTTTAGGACCCGAGTACAGTTTTTCTCTGTGCATGAAATCTTGCGTTTGTCTACACATGATGGAAGAAGCCATCACCAGCTTGGTCGACTGGTGAGCGAATCTGCTTGCGAGCGGAAAGACCCGGGTTCGAATCCCGCTGCCGACATGGTTGACGCGGCTAGAAATACGGCATGGGACTTGGGTAAACAACCGAATAATTATCAAAGTAATTATCCGACCCAAGAATGGGCCAGAAGGTTCGTTCCTATAGCCTCATTCTATTCTATTCTAAGCCTGACCTATCTAAGTATATAATGAGGTTGCATTACGTAAAATTCTGCACGGATCCACAATATAGTTATCAATAACACCAGTGAATGTTATAATTAAACTCACTTGGAATTTCCTAAACAGTTAACATAAGGAATGAATATCAGATTAAACTCTTCTAACTTCAGTTATGGACTGAAAACATTTATTTGACGTGGCATCGTTTACGTGCAGCATGATCATAACAGAGGCATCTCAAATTGCTCAAGTCTACGGAAGGCATTGGAGTCTTCAGCTTGATGTGCGCACACAAATGTAGATTGACAGGAAGATAGTGAGCGCGTGATGAAGTGCTGCATGATAAGTAAATCGCTGAATGGTACTTATTAAACGCTTTAAGTGCGAGTAACGAGCACGCTGTGCCACAAACGCTCGGCATAATTTGACACTAGCTTCCCTGCACATTTATGTGAAAAGGAACGTTTTTTTACACCACGCTTTTTTGAAGAACTCAATGTTTAATAATTGTCTGGCATAATTTACGCTTCAGTTGTCATTTATTCATGTGTTGTTACTATATTCTTTTTAAACGTTATATGATTCTTTATAGCCTATAGTAAATGTATATATGATCTTTTTAATTTTTAACATTTTGGAAAGCTTTTAACGGAGTTAAGTGGTCAAGTAAAAATGCAGCAGAATTTGATCTCTCAGTATTAAATTTTCCTACGTTAGCCTTCACGTGAAAGCTTACGATAAAAATACTGGCCCAAAATGTTTTAATGGGCGTGTGAAAAACTTTAGCTGGGGAATATTCCATGAGCGAGACTAAACTTAAAAGCAAAGAAATTTCCTCTGTATTTGCTGCTGTTAAGTTTATGCAAATTTTCAAATTATATTTGACCGTTCGTACTCTTTTTTTTTTTTTTGTCGACCATTCAAAAAGAAGACTTAGTAAGTTCCCTTCATTAAGACATTTGAAAATCTGGACGTCGTTGCGTTAGACAACGCTCAACGCGCGTCACAATAATCAAATTTTTATTCAGGAATTGTTGAAATGTAACTAGAGAGCACAGGTCCCAGCTCTGTAGCTCCAGCGTCCCAGCTCTGTAGCTCCAGCGTCCCAGCCCTGCTGCTCCAGTGTCCCGTAATTAGGCGTGGACTGGGAGGCCTCAATTATAAGTCCCCAATGGCTCAGTCGGTCGGATCAAGTCGAGGAAGGGTTAAAGGGTTCGTCTGGATTGTGTCTGCTAGTGTTCATGCGAGCTTGAATATTACAGACAACAAAGTGCAACCTCTATTTCTGTCCTTCAGCATCTATTTCTGCAGTCACGAGTACTAGATAGGGGTTTCGTAATATTTTGTGAACATTTCCCGCTCATCATATTTTGTACAAGGATGATTTTGCAAACTATGCAGGTGTGACTAAATGATATCGCTAATTCTATATATGCTGCATGAATTCCGCACGCAGCACAAGATTGAATCTATTTCTTTTCTCGGTACAGGTTTTCTGAAGCATATGTTTTGACAGAGGAAATTTTGCTCTACACATGAAGAAAAATTATACTCGTTCGAAAATTATTCCGAAGATCGATATTCTGCTGCGTAAGTACATGTTCCTGAACATTTAAACTGGTGCTTTTTGAACAAAGAGTGAAGATACGACCATGCACCTGGTGAGACTCCTCGACTCCTTAATTTAACGTATTGATTCCGTCATCAGTCGTGTAAAGTAATCACCCTTTGACTACTGAGATATTAATGAATATCTTCGAATAAATTTTTCTCGAAATCATTCTAGCCATTAATCTAAGCGGCCAACAAAAATCTTAACTCAGCGCCTGCATTTGAAAATTCTCCGATTTGTGATGGTATTCGAATTTCAGAAGCATGATTACCGAACTGCGTGTGTTTTAAAAAAACTCCCATACCTTTAAACTACAGCAGAAATATAATAGACACATAATAAATGATACAGATAGTCAAAGGCCTCTGAAAAGCATGTGAATGAGCGCACAGAAGGGTTTGCTTTGGGTGAGGGTGAGGCTAAAAGACCGAGACTTAGACGAGTGTGTTATTCCTACGGGACGTCCTCCCCTTCCTATCTAATGACTGCCAGGCAGAGGGTCGCTCCAGGTCTAGACGCGGATAGATGTTTCTCTAAGTCACCAACATCAAAGAAATGATGCTCTGTCGAAAGCAAAACAACGCACGCATGTAGAACTTGCTAGTACATATGTTTCAACGCTAACCCAGCGATCGTTTTATCAGTATTAAGAATTCCTTTTGTTGGTATGCTATGAAACTGACATAACTAGTCCTACTGCACTTATCATAAATTCATTTTGACGCTTCATTTTTTCAACGCTATCATATAACCTTATAGGCATATTTATGAGACTTACCTATTTATTCATATTGTTTTTTATTAATGGTTATGCAGTAGGAGCGTATTAGAATAGGAGTTAGCCTGCTAATGATGTTAATAAATAATGCATCATTACCTGAAAACCTAAGAAAATTCATAGCATGATTTATTTTAGGAAGTGTTATTTTCTACAACTTGTCATTTAGCGCATGATCCTGAACGTAGGACAGCGCAGAAATAATCAAGACAGCCATTCGTATGCTTATGGGGATTAAAAGCCTTGAGTTGTACACAGAAACCACCTATTCAAGCCTATTTTCGTAATCGATTGTGTAGAAAAACATGTGCATTCACATTCATGCTACAATAATTCGGTAGTACTCGGTATCAGAGCTAAGTTTTTTAAATTGAGGGCTATTGAAGACAGTATTTGTTATTCATTGTACAGTATAACTAAATTTAAATGACACATTGATTCACGTCTCGCAGAGTAGTTGTTTCAATCAAACCACTCTTAAATTCAAAAATCTTGCCCGTGATAATTCAATTGCACTCTGAGTAACCGACCAATGCATCGGAACAAAGAGTGATGGAAGATTTCATTGTAGAACTCGCTTCTTGAATTAAAGAGAGACCAGGTGTTGCGCCGCTATTCAGTTCCCATTCCCTTTCATATCGACGGGCCACACAGAGCAGAAATAAAAATCTTCCACCTTTTTGGCCACGTGAATATAACTGGACACAAAAACTACACACGTTCAATCGAATCCAATTCCCCATTGAGTCGCACCCGTGTAGGCCGAGACTTTGCGGCAGTGGAGAACTGAAGAAACTGCAAGAGAGGCTCTTTGAGGGAGCCGCATTTTACAATGGCCACCAGACACCGCTGATTTTTCTAACAAAACTGAGTGATGAGGTTGGCTTTGAAGAGACAAGTAAGCGTAATGGGGATTTCCATTTTTGCCACTTGAGGAAGCACCCTGAAATTTTGCTTTTAGTGGCGGAGGGGAGCGGAAAGCTCCTCTAGATCGCTCCTCGTCTCCCAAGGGCCGTGTGCGATTAGGCATAGGACGCAACGCCTTGCATCTACGCTCTGGTATCTTAGAAAAGTTGCTTTTTCCCGTGAAGGTAAACTTCTGTTTACATTCTATCTTATTGTTCTTGAACAAATATTTAGAACTCAATTTTCACTAATGATAGCTTGTTAGGGCTAGGTGGTACTTTGGAAATCGTTAGGTCCTATACCGTATTTTCCGTATGAGTAATTTTATATTTTATATTGTTGGGCATCTTTGTGTTAAAAACTCAATTTGCAAGGATATTAATTTACGTTATTATATGAAGAAGTTAGGACTAGCTACTTTGAAAAAGAGTAAAGTACTAGACTCTGTGATACATTTCCCCTCTATTTATACATATATCATATAATTCATGTAAAAAGCTATTTTTAGAACTAGCCTATTTTAGTATGAGGCTGTTAGATGCCGTAAAAGAATGCATTGAATGCAATAAGGACTGGAAAACAAATCATTGCCAACATGTATCGATGTACGCCTTTGTAAATAAAAACCTATTCCGGGCGGGTTATTCTTAAAATAAGAAACGATTGACTCACTTTTCCATGTCAACTTGCCAAAAGGAATGTCCTCCTCCGTATCTTGAGAACTTAGTTGCTGGGGAGATGGGACTTTTGTGTCGTACTTGGGACGAGTGTTCTCTTAATACCGTTCCTTGTCCCCAGACCCAATTACAAAGAAAACCTTGTGTTTGAGTAACATTTACAGAAACCTGGCTAGGATTTTTTCCCTTTTGAAAACTGAAAACATAACGCTTATCTACTAGATCAATATTTTTAATACACGATGAAAATACATAAAACCCTTCATCACTAATTTAACCTACTTCAAATGTAGACTGAAATTTGAGTTACTAGTGGTGTATACTAATTTGAGGAGCTACCGCATGAGTACGTCCTTTTGCCCTAAGAAAAATTTTCCTGGCGTTGCCCTTCCTTGTACTCTATATAAAATTTTTTGTTTTGAAAATACACTATGAAAATTGAGTTCTTCCTCTTTCATTGATATTTTAACTGTGCATAATGCTTCCAATAATTTACTTATACATGGTGGGACAGAAAGAATGTCCCATTAAAGAATTTTTATAACTCAAAAACTATTCGGAATAGAACATAAAACTTTATGTCAAAACATTTAGTAGATTTATGAATTTTATTAAAAAATAACATTTAAGTGTGGAAAACAATCCTAGTTAAGTGACGCCCGTTTTCGCGACAGCACATTTCTAACCTTTTTTAGAATTTTCTGTTACCTTCGTTAATATGTTGCCGCTAATTTGCCTGAATTCCTCTTGGATGTGTCTTTTTCATTGAGCGATTGTGGTAGGTTTATTAATGTAAACTTTTCCCTTAAGGTATCCCCATAGATAAAAGTCGGGTATGGTTAGGTCCGGGGATCTATGCGGCCAGTTAACATCACCATGTCGAGAGACTAATTTTTGCGGAAACAAGCGATTCAAAAGAACAATTGTTTCTCTCGCGGTGTGACTCGTGGCGCCATCTTGTTGATACCAAATGTTTCTCAGATGTCTTGCTTCAAGTTGAGCTTCAAGAAAAGTACTGATCACATTTCAGTATCTTTAGATATCAAGACGGCGCCACGAGTTACGTTGTTACCTTTCTTATGCACACCATTAGTATTCAAACTACTGCCTTTTAAAAATGTATACATTAATTTGGGACAATCTGTAATTGAATTCGGAGAACTACCGCGTAGGTACATCATGTGATCGTATTTTGCACCGGGAGAAATTCTCCCTGTGTTATGCTTCCAGGATTAAGAGCGTAGTTTTCATCAGAGCTCGGTGACACTTCGCTCAATCAGTCGTGAAGGGCCGCTGCGGTTTTACGTTTTTGTCATATTGGCCTCATGTCTTACATGTTATTCAATTTTTTTGTCTCTATCATTCTTTCTTCTGAGAAAATAAACTAATTTCTACTGATTTCTTGAACGAATGATTAACTTATCTATCCTTCTTCGTACCTTGATAAAAAGTTTGTCTCAAATTGAGGGGTATACTGACGGTAAGTTACATTTCTTCAAAAGACTTTGGTGTAGGAGTTCACTGTAATGAAACCTTCAGTTTACTCTACGGTTCTAATAATTTAATTCTGACTGCACTTTGTGTAAACTATTTACTTACATACCATTTAGGACTTTCAGAAGCATCAAAGCGTCAATTGATACAATAGGAGGAGGTTCATAGTAAAATTAACCAGAAACTATCATACATCGTCTGTCAGCGTTCTGCATCTAGAAATGTTATTCATGTTCCTTTAATTTCAAATGTTCTACTGGTGACGTGTTTTAGTGAGTACCTAAACAAGCTTCCCCTTGTTCTATAGTAATTGGAGGAAGAAATAATTTTCATCGTTTCAATGAGTGTTTGTCTGTCTGTTGCTCCATGACGACCAAAATCTTCGTCAGGGTTGTAGTGGGAGTTGCACAAATATTGATCATTATTGTTGCAAAATTGATATAACAAAAAATAGGGAAGTGATTCTTTTGCATTACAATTTCACAAGAAAGCAAACAAATCTTTGAAACTCGTAGACCCAATAGCGGGTTCCTTGGTTACTGACCGGATCCAACTACAGGATTTTATGTTGCTGTTCCATTAGTCTCTATGAGTCCTTCACAAGCCCGAACGCAGAGACGGTCATTACGTATAGATTATTTACAGACAAAATGCACTCAATTTTCATAAAAAATCGTTAAATATTTTTCATTACAAGCATAAATTTTCATTTGTATAACGCACTTAAGTATATTACTTGAATTAATTTGAATGCTCTACCTATGAAGCTTAAATTTATCTACAGCCTATAATGACATTTGTGTGTGTATTATTTCGACGTAATGCGCGTGCCACGCCTGAATTTCCTATTGAGATCATGCATGCATCTACCGTGGCTCACACAGCGTGATGCTCCTACTCTTCCCACGGAAATAGTTGTCATGGTCACGACTAAAATATTGAATTAATTTCTTGTCTCGACTGAAATCGAGTTGGTTACTGTTTGAAGAAGCGCTTAGTTGAGCAGTTTGTAAGGTTAAGTAACTTTATACAGTTAAGTCAATGAAACAGAACAAGTTGGTACCTAGGCACTAAAGCTCTGTTCGACATGTGATGCATCAAACGAATTAACTGTGCTCACTCCAGTGACTTCCATACCTCATGTTGCCTCGAATGCATCTAGTTTCTTCGTTCTGAAAGCGTCTAGCTCAAAAGTGGTCTCGTGCAATCTAACATTATGAATTATTTCTTGCTCTATTCTTCATTGATATAGATGTATCTAGATGTTCTCATACCTCACATTAGCAATTATGTTTTATGGGAACTTTCGAAACAGAAATGTGACGCTTTAATGCCATCAAATGATGGTCTACAGCTCTATCTAAAAATCACTTCCATGTACAGTATGGTGTTGACGAGTAGCTCTATTTTCAGAAGCTGTGTCTGAAGTTCATTTACAACTCACCACATTTTCTTAATTTACGGTTATCATACAATAATTATTTAACCTTCAAGCGCATTATATTCCGTACTAAATGAAGTAATTATGCTTAAACTATGTTTTGATACTCGTCACGGCTTATCGACATTGTTTCGTGGCCTGAGATGCGCAAGTTTTTTTTGCGGATTCCCATGCTAAATTTATTGAATGACAGTATTTGAGTTATCAGCAATGACTCAGATATTGATACTGGACGATTAAATTTGGCATTCATTCAAAGGTTTTATATTGTGGTGGTCGATCATTAAAGATCAAACTAGCTTGAATTCAATCAGCCTCATAGACTAGCTCATGGTATCGATGACTTCGAGTACGAAAATATTCATTAACTTCTTTCTTTCATTTTATCCAAGCGATTACTTAGCATCGCTCGGCATCAATAATTCTACACCTTATTTCTGTGCGAGACTATGAAGCTCCTGTATAGAATTTCTCCCTATCCAATGTGAGGACGTCCTCAGGGAGCGGCAGGCTCCCTCTACAGCGGGACCTCTTCTGCTCTCTTCTAATCCCTCGATTTAGGGAGCACGAATGAAAGGAACACGACCGTTCACGAATGCTAAAATGAACGAGTCATAATAAGGGACCCAAACACTGCAGCACAGAAGAACGAGAGATAACAATACTATTCTCTAACAAAGGGAATATCAATGACGGAACCCAATGAAATGTGGTGAAGAATATGAATGCAAGCTCATCAAGATATCAGTCATTAAAAAGGCTACTACAGAGCAGCTGAAAAACAAGCATAAACCTGACGTCGTGATCTATGGGTGGTGAGAGAGAGAGGGGTCTTCACTCACACTCTACATCATAATAATGATAAATATATTTGTCACTTTCACTCCATTAGAGTAACAAATGTATTTTTCTACCATGCGTTTTTTCTGCAGACTTTAGTTTGGATGAACCCTCGTTTATGAAAAACTCCGCATTCGAAATGACGTTGAAGCTTTAAAATGGAAAAAGATGTTTAGTCCTACTCGAAAGGTGGTGATCAAAATTGTACATGTATTTAATCGAGAATTGAGTAATTTTCGTCAAAATCTGCAATGAAAAATATCATCTCAACTGAGAGAAAAATAACTTCGATGAAAACAGTTTTTTGAAAAGTTAATTTGCTCGGACGTGTTTTACTATGGCATATGTACTCTTCTTCCGTCTATGAGATGTGTTTGACTCCAATCAATTGAAGTTTGTTGGTTCAAGCACGTCTTTGCTTCTATGTAAGTTGTATAAAATATTTTTACTTTTGATTATGCAAATCATAATATTACATGAGAACACTCGTCAGTGTTCTCATAAAAATTACGAACATCGTATGTCTGTTCAATACAGGTGCGCTTTTTGCCCACGATAATACCGAAAAAAGTTTCTCGATACCCACGTGTGTTTTAGTAAGTGATTATTGTAAAAACAGTTTATCTTTTACAAGTCATTGATATCTTGAAATCCCTGGCTAGTGCATACGAATTTTGCTATCTGATTAGATTTTAATTAATGTGATCTGTATATAATTGGTAGGAGCCTTGTGCATCATTTGTACATCAGGATGGATTGCTGTATTTTTGTGTGTGTTCTGTGCGTGTAAATTCTCTGTGATCTGTTAAGTACGTCTGTGACCCTGGCAGGTCTCTTCTGTTCTCGTGTCGCTGCGCGTGCTTTTTTTAACCTAATAATTTCACTACATTCTGGAAGTTTTCTTAGCTTTATTGAGGCTTTAAGGCTGTTTTCTTGGACAATCAGTTTAGCAAGCATTTGCTGCAGCTTAATACGGTTTTCAGTATAACAAAATACGAACCTCAAATTAAATATTTCTGAAGGGCTGAACGTAATCGAGGTTTTAAGTTTCAACTCACTCAATGTTTCTAGCAGGCGTCACGCTTTAAAGTTGTATTGTTTTATGCAAAAGATAATCGAATTGAGGATTAAGTGAACGGTGGTCACCAAGGACTACGTTTAATGAATACATTTTACGACGAAGTCAAATTAAGCGTCAAATTGAATCACTCTTCACTCATAGAACTATGTTCTTTCACCCATTATTCTATTCAGAATATAGTATAGACATATACCCGGTTTTCATAGAGAATTTTAAAGCTATTTAATACATGTTGTTGTGAGCTGTGAAGAGCGTTGAAGATAGTAAGCGTCTTTGATTGTTTCCCAAGAAGTGGCTATAAATTTCTGATCCATTGTTAAGTGGATAAACTCCCCCCCTTGGCTTGAACAACCCTCGAGTGGAGGATCAAAGTCTTGAGTCTGTGCAGTGATGCGTCGAAGCTTCTGTCCCCATTACTGTACTCACTGCTCCTGCTTTTTATATTCCTTTGCTCTCGCTGCTCATCCTATGTTATTCTTGCTCATGTGAACAGTACTTCTCTGATATTCATTCTCTCATATTGGGGCTAGCATAAAATCATGCTATGATGTTATAGCTCTGATAAAACTTCTATGATAAAGTCATGCTCTGATATACAGTACTTCTCTGATATACCTTCTCTGATACCACGGCTATAATAAAATCATGCTCTGATATTCATGGTGTGACAGAAAGTACTCCTTTGATGCTTCTTTTCTGGTGTGACAAGCAACACTTCTTTGATATTCCATCTCTGATACTCCTCCAATGATTTAATTTTATATTTCTGCTATTTTATTCCTGCTATGCCTTGTACTCTGATATTTTTCAATGAAATTAAGCTGATTGTACATTTGACATTAATCTAGCACTTTTCTTTCTCTGAACTTTTCTAAATTGAACACGTCATGAAATTTCACTCTATGAGAAGTGCATTTGTATGCTTTATTCATGCAAAATACACAGGTATTCTGCTCACACACAACCTGGCCCTATTCTCAAAGCTATAACTGAGAATATAACGTGAGTGTCTGTGGCCGTTAAATCCTTGCCCTCGACCACTGTATTCTTTTCATGTTTTCAAGTGACCTTGAGGCTTAAAAATACATGTTAATAAACAAATATTCTCGCACGAGAAAAATCATTACATCTGTACAACTCATATTGTAACTCCTTGCGTCATGACAAACCTACGTTTTAAATGTGTTTAAGATCTAATAATCCTATTGAATAATGGCGTATTCTTTGTTTGTCCAATCTAAATTAATCCATTTGTGCTTATACAAATTCAGTACACTTACTATTCCTTTTTGTGTGGTTGCATCTTGGCTAGAAGTGTGGATGTACTTGGCAATTTGTATTCAAAGTTTCAAAATCCGTTGGCTCATCATTTCTAAAATTTCCCGCATTTTAATGATTTCAGCGCATTTGCTAGTTTGTTACCAGGAGCTCAGCCTAAAATTAAGAGCTTTCAGAATTACAAAGTTGTTAAGAATAGCAGCTACAAATTCTCACCTGCTTGTCTCGTTTAGAAATTACGGCTGTTGCAGCTGCTATTGCTTCTGCTGTTGGTGTTGTTTAGCTGCTGCTGCTATTTATTGTTTGTAGAGCAGGTGCAGTCTATAACTTCAATGTTTCCGAGGATTAAAGCGTAAGATACGGAGCGAAAGAAGACAGTATCCGAAAAAAGATAAAATTAATAACAAAAGAAGGAAAAATCATTAATCTAATGGGCACTTGGAGTACTAGACGAGGTACTCACAAATTAAATACAAATGAAACACAGCTGAGCGTCGCAATGACCTTGTTTGGAAGTACATCTCCCTCAACAACAGAGTATTTCAGAGTATAACAGAGTAACGCTGGTGATATTCATTACCAGCCTTATGGCACAGTAATACAGTTGTGTTCCACTAAAGAGTTTCGATCATAAAATTATCTTCTATCAAAAAGTGTCAGTAAGCACTTACGCAACTTAAATCGATTCTTTGTGTTAGGATTTGGTTCAACTAGCTTCATCTGACTTTTCGTTTTGATGCCAAGAGTAGCAGCAACATTATAGACTGCTGGAACTTTTAAAACTCCTAGTATTTACGACATGATATTCAATATTGATTTAGAGGTCAATTCTTTTACGTATTAACACCTTAAGATAACTTATAGCATTGGAACATGAATAAGATATTACCACGCTCTACATGCAATCATACTACTTTCATACCCACAATTTATTACATATACAAAGTGCGGCAATGTCATATTTATTAGTTAACAAAAAATAAATAATTTAAAAAACAGAAAATGTATTTTTGTTTTCAGTATTGAGGTACAATGCTAACTTTTTACTTTTTATTTACATATTATTCATTATTTTCTCTTTCACTTTCATTAGAACTCGAAATGCGTGAGGCCATTTTGCAGCTCCGTGCATAACACTTCACTATAAAGACACTCGCAGTCTGTCACGAGTTAGGAAAAATGAGGAACAAGTACAAATTGCACGAAAATGTTGAACAGAGCCATTTATTTAGTATTTAGCTCCTCCGTTACATTTAAAGTGGTAAATCAAATTGGCTTTGTATGGATCACAAAATTTAAGAGTCTGCTGCACAAGCTGATGTGAGAAAATCCGTCCCAAAAATTATTGTTTTTGTCTTATTACTTTGAACGACACGCACCCGCCGTTGCCTTTTTCACCGTCCAAAAATCCTGGTGAATACATTTTATGGTATTTCTATTTGGTGTAATTTGCACACAAAAAGATCGTTTTCCATATTTTTTCAACTCCACTACAGCTGTAAAGCTAAGTTACTGCAACTCTACAAGTATTTATAGTTCTGAAAATTTACATTGTTTTATTGATTCTAAGTGTTTGATACGTTATAATTTTATGATTTTAGAGCAGCATGATTTTCCTCCTGCTTAAGCTGAACATCTTTGTTGAGCGAAGGCTTGAGTTGGAGCTGTGAGTCAAGTCTGTTGTAATCACAAGTAATGTCTTTATAATTTTCTAATAGTTAATATTTTAATGCGAATGAATTACATCATTCAACACATTTCACTAGCCATAGCGTCGCTTCTATTATTACTGAGTACTTAACTTCACCATGCACCTGATTTGAAAACATTTTGACGTGTATGCTGATGCACTTGTCAGTATACATTAAAATTGCAAAACTTACCACATATTGGAAACTGCTCCATTTTTCCATTTCTATTCCAAAAATTGTGCATGCATCATATGTCGTACAGCGACAACGTTGACTCACGAATGTAATTTTTAGTCACATTCCAAATAAAGAAATCAACATCGGCTCTACAAAATGATTTTTTCCAAAAAGTCTTCTGAAATATTTTCACCTGCTGTTGCCTATGAGCGGTTAACTCTATTTTTATTTCCTCTGCAGTTGCGTTTTGATGAGAGCGACTCTGAGTCCGGAATGAAAGAGGGCGCACTGAGGGAGTTGTATAAGCAAGTTAAAGAGAGAACGGTATGAAAGTAGTGCAGGTGGAGGAGGTGAAAGAATTAGAAGATTGGGAGCAAAAAAAATGGGAATAGAGATTAGAACGAACAGAATGGAGGGTAACCGGGGGTTAGTGATTATGAGGTAGGAGGGAAAGGAGGGAAGGGAAAGGGAGGAGAAGGGAGGAAGGGGAGGACACAAGGGCCCAGATCACTAAGCTCATTAGCGACCAGCGGGAACACCAGCAACACGTCCAGGGCTGACCGGGTGGGCGACCTCGGCCTCAGAATTGAAATAAATTAGAGTGCATAAATCTTCTTCTGTTTAGCAGTTTGGTTTTTGCTCTTGTACCCCTCGGAGTGGTGTGGAATTTCTTAATTTCACTTTCGGGCGTCTTTTTCTGTTTAGAGAACATAGTCGTTTATTCCTGTGCCTACACCAGAAACTTTTAATTACCTGACGAGTAAGTTAAGGGACACGGTGCGTGTACACGGCTGTTCAGAACTGTTCATTCCAACGGAAACGAGGACTGTGTTTGGATCAGTGTCTTGATCTACACAACTGATGGTTGTTAGCTCAGTTCTGTTTGGTCAGCGGACCTGCTAGCTCAATTGGGTTCACACGTCGATTTTAGTCGCTCAAGTTCATTACGTATTAAAATTCTCAAGAAATTGCTCATCATTTTCGATAAGTAATATGAAGCTCTAAAATGCAACGTTTTGCTGTTACGAACATCATCTTCAAGCTGAAAAAATATACACAAGTGATAACACAATGAAAAATTGTAGAAATGTTGAAGCTACATTATACACAGTACAAGAATATAGTTATCACGCACACCTAAGATGATAAGCATGACTAAAATTTCACTACACTGTTACATGTTTATGGAGCTGGATATCAAAACTAAATGGGTGACCAAGAGGAAAGTTCTAATAATCTAAGTCACGCTTCTTCTAAATAGTTTGAGAACGAAGAAACCATTCGTGTTTTCATAAATTGCAGGTTCCAGTTGATAAATGTGTAAGGCTATTATTATCAGGGGTACCAGAAAGTTTTGTCTTCTTTTTTTTCTTTTCTTTAACTCTGAGTTATTGGAGCAAGGAAAAACTGTGACTGCAGACCTTTACTATCAGCAACTCGAACGTCTAAATGCACCGTTGCGTAAAAAATGCTCTGCTCTGGTGAAGAGGAAAGGAGTCATTTTGCAACACAATAACGCTAGACCCTATTTTGCCAAACAAACGCAAGAAAAAAATAAAGTGCTTTGGATGGGAAGTTTTTTCTCACCCACCATACTCGCCAGACCTTACTCCATCAGATTTTTACTTATTTCGTTCTTTAGAGTATTTCATCAGCAGAATAAGATTTACAAATGTTTCCAAAGGTGAAGTGGAGTTCAATTCTTTTATTTCTTCCAGAGATGTTAATTTTTTGAAAGGAGGATCAAAAAACTCCCAAGTAGATGGACAAATGTTATATCTAATGATGGTGACTATTTTGTTCAGCAATAAAGGTTTTTCAGTGATATTTCTCTCAATTATTATTATTCCTAACAAATATCAAGACAGATCTTTCCGGCACCCCTAATATTTGAATATGCATGTGGCTATGTGATACGAGTATGTGACGATTTAACATGTGACTATGAGACACGTGACACGTAACTGTGACATAACTAAATGTTTCATGCATGAAGCAAATTTTTCAATCATGGTTTCATATAGGCCTTCATTTAATACTATTAAGTTGACTCATATATTTTAATGAGTTTTCTTTTCACTACTCGACATTATTGAATTTCAAATGGAGTAAAGATTGGTAACGAGGAAATTGTTGATCACAGTGCTACCAAATATTTGTCTTTCAATTTACATTTCTTGCGTGTGTTTCTGCATGTGATTATGCCAAGGAAATGGAGCTTAATGCAGTCAATAAGAAGCGTGGCTGCTATCTTATTCATCAGGTGATGTAAGTCGCTGCTTGAGAGTGTAGAGCTCTGTTCACTACATCAGATTTTATTGCGTTGACTAAGCGGCAGCAAATATGTCGTGGCTCTTAGTACAGGGAATTTTCCGTGTGCTTCTGTTCTACACATGGTTGTATTTTTACATAATTGATATTTATTAAAAAGATTTACTCAACTGCAGTAGGCAAAAATCAAAACAATGACCACTTTCCAATTTATCTTGCAAATATTTAATTAAGGGAAGCCATGCAGGCTGTGTATTTAGTTGCAGTGCAGGATTGTGCTGGACAGCTTAATTCTGGAAGCCTGCAACAAAATCCATCTCTTTCTTTTGCATCCATCAATCGTTGTATCGCGAGTGAATTTAATCCTCGCGTCGTAATCCAATTTGGCAAAATTGGCCGCCCAGACCAGCTGGAGTTCAGTGACCGCCAAAAAACGGCATGAAATATTTAAGAAAATTGTGAGGCGCAACCAATGAAGTGTTGCTTTTCTTCTCCGAGTCTCATGGTCTGTACAGCTGTGTTGCTGGATCTCATGGTCTGCACAGCTCTGTGTTGCTGGATCTCATGGTCTGCATAGCTCTGTGTTGCTGGATCTCATGGTCTGCACAGCTCTGTGTTGCTGG
>VCRD01000345.1:216089-285262 GCA_006783055.1 Trinorchestia longiramus | reverse complement strand
CTAAACTTCAACTCCATCCAACAAGTCCTTGTTTTACTCATCTTCAACTCCATGCAAGTCTTTGTTCTGCTCAACTTAAACTCCATCCAACAAGTCTTTGTTTTGCTCAACTTAAACTCCATCCAACAAGTCTTTGTTCTGCTCAACTTAAACTCCATCCAACAAGTCTTTGTTTTGCTCAACTTAAACTCCATCCAACAAGTCTTTGTTTTGCTCAACTTCAACTCCATCCAACAAGTCTTTGTTTTGCTCAACTTAAACTCCATCCAACAAGTCTTTGTTCTGCTCAACTTAAACTCCATCCAACAAGTCTTTGTTTTGCTCAACTTAAACTCCATCCAACAAGTCTTTGTTCTGCTCAACTTAAACTCCATCCAACAAGTCTTTGTTTTCCTCAACTTCAACTCCACGCAAGTCTTTGTTCTGTTCAACTTCAACTCCATGCAAGTCTTTGTTCTGCTTAACCTTAAACTTCATTCAATAAGTCTGCATTTTGTTCGTGTCAACGCTATTTGAAATTGTTTGTGTTTCAATGGGAACGAATATTAATTACACTTTCGAATAATACGATAGATTTTTTAATTGAAGGACATTGTTTAGTATTAAAATTTAGTAAGATGTTGGGCTAATAATAATGATAGTAAAAAAAATTAGTGAGAGAGACGTCATTGATATTTTCATGTTTATAACAAGACTACGTTAGAATATCACATGTTGCATTTACTGCCCAGTTGTTCAAATATCATACCTAGGGAATTTACTTAGTAAATACAATTAATATCAGGCACTGGAATATTGGGTAAATTTGCCTTATATTTCAAGCAAGTAAATCTATTCGAGGCATAGCTGATCTACACTGCGACTCGTATGCTTAAGAACGACTTGCTTTTTAGCACACGACTAACTCATACAAACATGCATCGCGTTATCTTTGGGCAAAATTGACAACCCAGTGCAAGGAGAAAATGATATTGCACTCTGACAAATAATTGTTCGTAACATAATCAGTAATAGCGTGCTATGAATTTGACTCAGGGACGCGTTTCAAAGGGCGTGCACATACCTCACTGGAACCACCGTGTCGTGCCACGGAAGAACTTGGGAGCTCATAGTTTTTATGTTGGTTCTTGAAAGCACCCATCCGAGCTATGGAATAGTGAAGCCTTCGTTATCAAGATCTTGATATTATCTTCGAACAATTTGCTCCAGCACGGGTACCGAATAAAAGCTAAATTTAACCTATACTTTTATGTGACTTTTGAGGTCCATCTCAAATGCACACGATTCAGTAAGGTAACAGATTGTAGTCGAGCATTTTCTTAGTTGACTTGTGGTCTAGTTCATGCATACGTCATAGGTCACTGGGCCCAGCGACGTCGTACCTGAAGCGACCAATTAGCGCCGATTACTGCGGGCAAGGCCGTAAATAATCCACCATAAATACGGCCAATGACACGCACGAACTCTCCCTGGAAGAATGGCGCGAGATCTCGTCGAGTCTATTGTATTCGCCTGATGGCGAGTTTTATGGCAGAGTTGAGATCTTTCGGAAATACGTCTAGCCTGTGCGTGCCTTGAGAAACTCAAGCGATAAAATTTGAGTCAAGATTTGCAGATAGATATCCTTCCTGTGGGCTTCATTCAAAAAGGATTTTTTATGCTTTCTTTGATTACAACTCAGAATTTTTTAATCCTTAGCAGTAATGTTTGTAATTGATGTTACGGTCACTGTATACATGTTATGTACTATCAGGATGCTAATAATACGTTCAAAAGCAAGGAGAGCGTTGAAAAATAGTGTTCATTTTTATTATTTTTTACTTTTGTTCTTCAGCGATTGGATTTGCAAAAATTGTTATCGATTTACATTGATGCTTGGTAGGATAAATGACGTAGAAGTTTTTAACTTCAAGGATAAGCACAAACTTTTACTTTCCATAATCGCTTGGAAACCAGCTTGGTCGACTGGTGAGCGAGTCTGCTTGCGAGCGGAAAGACCCGGGTTCGAATCCCGCTGCCGACATGGTTGACGCGGCTAGAAATACGGCATGGGACTTGGGTAAAACAACCGAATAATTATCGAAGTAATTATCCGACCCAAGAATGGGCCAGAAGGTTCGTTCCTATAGCCTCATTCTATTCTATTCTATTCTAAATCAGTTTTCAGCCGATCAATGTTTTTCGGAAGAATTCATTAAGAAATGAATTAAATACGAGAGCTGATTCTAACCTCCTATGGGCTATCAAAAAGAGAAATTCCTATAACGTAATAATTTTATTGTCAAAAGTACTACAGGGTTTCACTTATATCTCTACGTAATCACCAAAGAGGATACAGCCTGATTGCTCGAGATACGGGCAATTGAACATCGCTGCTACAATTGATTCTCCTACGAAATGTGAGTTACAAACTATAACTCGTTTACTGCTAGCGATAGAACGTAGTGATGCTGAAATCCATCGCACAATGAGCAAAGTGTTCGGTGAGAACTGCATGAGTGAGGATAGTGTACGGGAATAGTGCAGAAAATTTAAAGAAGGACGAACTGACGTCCATGAAGAAGGTGGACAAGGGTGCAAGTCTGTCGCTACTGTAGGTCCCGTTCAGTGTCATCAGGTGGTCACCACCAAACGAAGATTTACAATCAGTGAACTTTCTGAAGAATTGCCAAACATTTGAAGGTCTACTTTGTACACAATCGTACGAGACCTCGGACACTGAAAGCTGTCTACTCGTACTTGTTTGGTCCATGCCCGTTGTGCCCGTCAAGACGTATCTCTCCTCACATGCTGCTAAATTTTTTTGAAGAAGGCATCGAAAAGCTTATGTCACGATGTGACAAATGACTCAACCGTTTTAGAGATTATGTCGAGAGATAAGTAAGACCTTGTAGTTCTTTTGGTAATAAAATCATTGTTATGTAAACTTGCCTTTTTAACAGTGTGTTTCAGAATTAAGGCAACCAGTTTTGAATATTAAATAAATCATTCAAAATCAATGTTTCATTATTTAAATTTTATATTATTATTTTGAAGGTAGTAAAATTATTTTTTTATTTCAAGTGTTTGAATTTTAAATTCGTACCTTATATAATGGCTGTGGATCGAAATATCGCTATCAAACTCCATAAAGCAGGCGAGAGCAACGTATTAATTGCAAAAAAGTTAAAAAGTAACTGTTCAACTGTTTGAAAAATTGTTAAAAAATTTAAGGAGACTGGTACAATCTCTGATAAACCAGGACGAGGCCGGAAACAAAGTGTTCGGACCAAAAAATGTATCAAAAACACGCGGAGAAGTTGCGTCGAAACACACGTCAATCCCATCGAGAACTGGCTGCAGATGCTGGTGTTAGCAAAACTTCAATGTATCGAGTGATGAAGAAGGATCTGAGAAAGAAGCCTTACAAAATGATGAAACGTCATGAGCTTACTGAACATCATGAGAGAATGAAGGCTGAAAGAAGTTGCATCCTTAATGAGATAGCTCAAGGCACGCTCCCAAACTTGGTGTTCACAGAGGAGAAAAAATTTGACGTTCAGCAAGTTGTGAACCATCAGAAAGACCGAGTTTGTAGTTCCTCAAGTCCAGTCGAGGGAAGGATTGTTACGATACGTCAAAATGCACAATCTGTCATGGTTTGGGCAGCTGTGACAGTCACAGGAAGATCTCCGCTTGTTTTTGTGCCTTGTGGGATCAAACTGAACTCAGAACGGTACATTTTTCTTATTTTGGAATCAAAATTGCTACCAGGGGCTACAGAACATTTTCAAGGTTCACCATGGAGTCTCCAACAGGATTCAGCACCATCACATGACTCCAACGTAACCCAAACCTGGATTCAGAGGAACATTCCATCTTTCATCAGCAAAAATGTATGGTCAGCAAGGAGCCCTGACCTCAATCCCTTGGACTTTCTATCTGGTCCATTTTGGATATAAGGGTCTTATCTACCCCTCACACTTCTCTTGATCGAGTTTCTCAGAGCAAAACTGCAAAAGGAATGGGAAACAATTCCACAAGAACAGATACGTGCCGCTTGCGATGCATTTGCAAATAGATTTAAAGCTGTAGTTCGTCATAAGGTGGTTACACCGAATAAATGCAACACCGTAGCGTTTACTTTTTATTCACCTTTGAGTTTCATCCCTTAAAATGAAAATAGCGCCTTTGAATTTTCAAAAACATGCTAAAAAGTTCGTGGCCTTAATTTTGAAACACCCTGTTAGCTCATCGGAGATTGAAAAAAACTTTTGTTCCACCAAATATTTATATAAATATCTCTGACGAGGTTATTTCAGCAAGTACCTATAGTGTATGAATTTCAATTCATTCATAACAAACTTTTAATTGGAATTCGCATTTCATTAGAGTACAATTTTCTCATATAGCCAAGAACGTGTCCACAAGAACACGTAGTGCAATTCCACCTAAGGAAAGAGGCAAGAAATGAGGAGTCCTTTTGTCAATCGAACTGATGGTTCATACCAGAGTTATGGTATTTTGTGTTTGCAATATAAATTATTTATTTCAGTTATTATTATCCTAATTAGATGTCAGTTTTGTAATCTAATTTTGTGGGCACTATCGATTCCATACTTGAATTTAAGCATATATCATGTTCTTCAAGATTCTTCTGGGCTTAGACAATAATAATTAATTTAGGATAATGAACTATCACTACCTGCTAATATTGAATTTGCAATTGTTGTCTCCATTTCGCTAGAGCAGTTCGTGCAAGCAGTTTCACGAGATTTGTTCTCAGAACCTCCGGGGACGAACGCCTGTGGCTGATCGCTGTTGCTGTCATTACCTCCAATAAAGGCTTCCATCACGCCGAGCCTCACGCATATGACTGCACCATCAAGCTTGTGTTGACTCTTACCATTCAATTTCTTCCCTATGCCGTGTATTATCAAAATTGCCTCTCCATTGACCAAAGAGGGAAGCATGGCCCAGAGCGTGTGTGTGCTCAGACCGTGGGCTGCATAAACAAGGCTGTAACTGCTCCTTACACCTCACCATTAGCTCCTAATTAAGTAGTGCTCCGTCATAAATAACTATCAAAGTCTTCCATTATGGGCGAGCCACGTACATCCTATCGCTGTGCTGCGAGTCACCCTTCCTGCAACGACCTCTTTCGGCGGGAATTATCGATAATTTCCGTTAAGTCTTGCTTGTTTCTGTCAATAAAAGCTTCTTACGGGATTCATGACCCGTGGCTTGGTGGGCCGGCAGCTACCAAGTGTTCGAGTCGTGAATGAAATAAAAATTGTGAATCTAAATGTTGAACTGAAATAGAATCAGAAATAACAAATTGTAATGAAACAATGTAAAACTAAAATAGAGACGTAAATTATGTGACTAATTGCCACTGTTAATAAGCGATATCTGTGAAATGATTGTTTCAACGAATTCATTATTTTTTGGAATGTACGACAGCAGAATCGTCCATTAATTAATTAATTAATTAATTAATTAATTAATTAATTAATTAATTAATTAATTAATTAATTAATTAATTAATTAATTAATTAATTAATTAATTAATTAATTCATTCATTCATTCATTCATTCATTCATTCATTCATTCATTCATTCATTAAACATTTTCCTACGAGTCTATCAAGTTTGAAACCACAGCTGCGCCAATGTTATTCTTATCTCATTTGCTTCGAATAGCTTCATTTGAAAATAAGAGTTTTCACAATATTTTCCACGAGTGTGCACTCGGACAAACACAATTGCTCGTAGATAGTGCTTTTAATGAAGCATTTTGGTGTTCTTTTTAAGTATTTTTTATGCCATTGTATGAAGAGTGGTAAACGTTAACAATAAGTACATTATGATTAAGATGTTTAATGTCAAAATTATTTGTAGAAGGTAATTTGTCACGAAATAGTCCTGCTTAAATTTCATGAAGAAGTGTTTGTGAAAGCAATAAGATTATGGTATTACATAGTGTCATTTGTTCTGCTCACTTGTATTCATTCTTGTTTTTGTAGCCTTTTTATCTACTACCTACGAACCAATTAATAAATTTATTTCAAACACTATGCTGTTTTTTGTTTTTATCTGGAAAACGACAAGGCTCTTCAGTACTCTATTATACATATAACGTGGAATAATAGTGTGTGACAGCCGCTTCACAATATGGTGTTACAAACTTAAGACTTATAAATTGAAACTACAACGTGTCCATGGGTTCGCTTGATGAGTACGTCATAGAATAGCTCAAATTCTCATGTTCTGAGACTGATGAAGTATGTATGTTAATGAACAAATACTTTATGCCGAACACTAGTAAAGTTCGGTGGTTAAACTAACTCGCCAATAATATTTTTAAATATCTATCCTACCCTTACCCCCTCTGTGTGGAAAATATGAGATTAATCATTAAATAGGAAGGGGAATCCCTGTGATATCGGGAATTTCAGAAATGGCGCCTTTTATTGAAGATATTTTATTGGAAGTTGAGGTGCGATGGCAGAGGGGACGGAGCCCCATTATGAAGGACATTGATATGATCGGCGCGGCTTGTGTATTTTTTTGGTTTCTGCCACAGCGAATTGTGAGTTTATCTTATTTCGTAGAGTTGCACTGATTGATCATTTACTACGTTCTTTTTGCTTATTGAAACGAAATATTATTGAATATTTTCGTTATGTACATTCTATTATAAGAGCACAGCATGTATTATAGTATATTCAGTACTATGCGTTTGCTGTGTACGACAACTATGGATTAGTGTAGACGGTGCACAACACAATGCTGACACTGCCCTGAGTAGTGTTGACAGACTGGCCGTGTGTACACAGTGGGACCATGGACTGCGTATTAATATCTTATTTTATAATTCGTAAGTAATGCAGTCTGGAAATAATGTTGAACATTCACTCTGCACGCTGAGTTGGTAACATACTCTGTACACGGTATTGAGTTTGTTGTTTACATACAGTAGAGAAAAAACTAAGTGAAATGTCAGCCATGTTTATTTTGTGCACTGTATTAAACATGTATTTTGTACCAAGTACCGATGCATCTACACACATAGTGCTGAAGTTCTTAACGCAGAGTTACCCAAGTACTAAATGCGCAGTGTCGCTACTGTGCAGTTACTGTGTAAGAAGACATTTATGCCAGTATTGTAGGCTAGGAATCCTGTACTGCATTGAGCATGTGCTCTGTATAGTGTGTTAGCCTATTGCAGGACGTGGATGCTGGCATTTGCACGGGCTAAATAAAGCAAGCAAGACTTGAAGATGATGCTGATCCCTACCGTTTAGTTTTGAGAATTTGAATTTGCTCTCAAAGAAAATAACGAGTTCATGGTGAGAGCCCTAGGAAGTTCCTGAAGGAGCTTGAAAATGGAGTAAAAAACAAAGATATTATAAAGAAAAGAGTTCACTAATTTTGAACCTGTAGTTCATTGAAAACAGGAATGAATAGACTCTGAAATACAACAAAGACATGGGAAACTGCTGTAAAACTGAGAAAATGCTGATTGTTGCATGGTACCGACTAAATGAAGACTGAGGTTACACTCAATGTTATCTAACATGAAGGGCAAACCTCCTCTCGATTATGATAGTCAACTTTCACTCGAAATCTGCGGTGCAATTGAGCTTTCAAGTTGCTGGGTATCGACAGCTCAGAGCTGGGTCAAAAGAGCATAGTCTTCTGAACGCTTTAAACGGAAGTCGCAGTGTTAGAGACAGATTATCTCTTTTTTTTAATTGCGATATGGCGGCCAAATTTCGCTGAAGTAAATGACTCAAATGTCAACACAATTGGAGGCGATGACTGCTGTGGGGATCAGCTGTAATAGGTTGTCTCAATAATTATTGACGCTGACCGTATTTTGGTTGGTAGTTTTATACTCGTAGATCGAAAACAATTCGCCTCTACTATTACTGAAAGCCCTCAAAAATAATGAAAACTACACTCAATCATCAGAAAACGTTGCGATCATAATAAAATTTCGTAGAAAAATCTTTGACATTCTCGCATAGTGAGGCAAGCTCGTCGATGAGTGCTACAGTTATTTCAGACACATTTCCCTTGTGAGTTACACCTCGCCCAACTCTCACTGAAAATTTACCACGAGGAGCTATTTTTTTTATTTTTTTTTCCTGCAACCGGTACGCAATCGTGAAGCCATGGTTTGTTGGATATTAAAACGATACTAAACAGTAAGTCGTGTGAAAAGCTCTTCTTGAATATATGAATTATGGTTTTGTTGACATAAATACGTTTCAGATATTACAGTTATGGTAAATGATACGTCGCTTGACACGCTGATATTAAAAGTATAATTACATTTTTGTTATTATAAACGTGCTGTTAGTCATACCTGAAAATCAAATTATGAAGAAAAACTTGACAAAGAATATGAGGCAATATGAATTGTTCCGTAAAAGAATTTTCATAGTTCAGAATTTAATAAACCATTTTTTTTCTTTGAAATGTATTTTTTCACATATAACATTTTTTAACACCAGTAATTGCAAATAGAAAACATTCCCACGAATCAATAAAGATATAAATACGGTATATGTTAAATTGTCTGAAATGCAAATATGAATTTTTGCGTATTTCTAGTAAAATAGTGTCTCTATGTTGGTGCACGTACGTTATAATGCATTTAAAAGATTTTTATGAGTGAACTGATGCTCCACCACCTCAAATAATTTCTCTGTTTTACGTTTCCTTGTATTCATTAACTATCAAAACATTTTTATATAGATGCCGACTTCTTTTGCCTCCTATTGTCATGTATTTAAGGCTCTTTACGATTCCATGAGCTTGAGTAACTCAGAAACTCTCAGTCTAGAGCACTACGCTCACAACAACACATTAAAATGTTGCAAACGAGTCCTGGTGAGCGTGCTCCACCTGCACGCACCAACACCGTCCTCGTAACAAAGAGTCAAATATTATTGCTTTAACCTAGCCCGTTTACGTTGTCATACTTTGATTTTATTGCCTTTCATTTAAGAATATATTTAGATTCTAAAGCTTTAAAAAGAAATTTCTAACTCGGTGGTGGAGTTAGGCTGCTTTAGATGCACAATTAAGCTTTGACTAGCGTGTGTTGTAACGTTCATTCCTTTTTACTGTAGAGATTTATATTTGCACCTACGTAGATTTTCGTAATTATTTTCAGTTGTGGCTTTGAAGATTATTATTTGTTATGCAGTGCTAATTGTGAGGCTAAACTCCCAAAAAATAAAAATGTTGCGTTATTTTTATGGTTGTTCAAATTAATATGTATACATATGCCAAGTAAATGAAGCTTTGTATAGTACGAGTTACTCAAAATTGATACCTCAAATTGGGAAGACAAAATTTCCAGAATTCTCTATCGTGCAATGAAGTGGAAACTCCTCTTGTATATTTGAAGGGTATACATTCAAGGCACTACGTCAGTAATAACGACAATTTGTTTGTGAACGCTTGAGGCGTTTTGCTTGTGTAGCGCAGGTCATCACTAGTGATGGAGCCTATCAATCCGAATATCTGTAGGATTAATATTACCATTATTATACAAATATTATTATTATATATCTTAATAACTTGCTTCTTATGGCAAGTAAATGGTGTTAGCACAGTTCTAAAACAGAATAGAATAGCATGTGACAACAGGAACGAGCCGTTTGGTCCATCCTTGTGCTGCGACCTAAATCCTATGCCGTCTATCGTAAAGGCATCAATCATGCTTATGCACCTCAATGTACATAGATCTTTCAACCACGTGCGTACACCATGATCAATTACAAAAAATTTCCGTCATGCAAACGTACGGCAAACATAGTCGTACATCATAGGCCCAGAATTAAGAATGATATTGAATTAGTACCTCACAGAATTGGGAGATCCCTTTCCCAAAATTTATCCTGACGATTTTTGAACGTGTTCACAGCGCCAAGAGAAACGATATTTTCGGGTGTCTGATTCCAGGTTCTGGTAATTTTGACTGGAAAGAAGTTTAGAGCTGGGATGTCGTGTAGGTTCTTCTTATTAGTTTGTAGCCGTTATTTCTGGTTTGCATGTTATTGTTTGTCAAAAAGCCCTTCTAGGGTAACATCATCCAGGCCAATGAGATATTTATAGGTCTCGAGTTGTCCTTGCAGTCTCCTTTTTTTAGGGAGATGAGGTGGAGCTACTGGAAACGCCTTTCATGGAATAGATAACGGAGTGCAGGAATTATCTTCGTTGCTTCACGTTGAACTTTTTTCCATTTTGTTAATGTCTTTTCGGAGGGTAGAAGACCACAGATATACTGCATATTCTAGAAGTGGTCGCACTAACGCTTTACATATACAGCGGTAAGGTGATGCTTTTTGAGTTGTATTCAGAGTTTCTTGCAATGAAACCGAGGATCCTACTCGAATCTCTGACGCTTTTTTACACTTGTTTGCCATGCTTGAGATTTTCAGTGATAATGATACCAAGTTCTTTTTGTTTCTGTACTGCTCCAATGAGTGTGTCGTTCATTGTATGTTGGAAATGCCGATTATTAGAACCAACGTACATGACCAAACATATGTCAATGTTAGTTGAAGCTCATTTGCCAGGTTTCAGTCCACTGAAGTAGACGATTTAGGTCTGATTGAGTAGTTATTCTGTCTCTTGCGGTGAGCGCTCTATGACAGAGTTTCGTGTCGTTAACGAATTTGTTGATTTTACTGATGATCCCGTTGTCAAGGTCGTTGATGTAGATAATGAAAAGGAGTGGGCCTAAAACACTCCTTTGTGGGATTCCTGATGTTACATGCTTCAGATCACTGGCTTGATCTGGAATCATCAGTCGTTCAGTGCGACCAGTGAGCCAGTTTCGTATCCATCGAGAGTAGAGGCCTTGTATTCCATGCGCTTTTACTCTGGCCATTAGTCTTTATTGTTTTCGAAAAAAGTTTGATAGATGTGTAAAATTTTACTGAAAACTAACATCATTAGACTAGCTGGTTTCGTTACAAGACATGTGAAGTATATTCAATTAGAACTCTTAGAGTTCTAATTAAGTTCTTTTCGAACAGAAGTTGGTCTTCAAATAAATTAAGGGTAAACCGAGGGTCAGCTTAAATATTAGCTCGTTAGTGTTCCCATCAGTCAGCTGAGGCATCATTTAGCATGTTCATTAGTTCAAATATTGTCGGGAAGACAATTTCAGAATATCCCCCGCATTTTGCTTTCTCGAAAAGTGCCATACTAATTATATTGTGCAAGGTGTATTCAAGTTATAACACCTCTAAAGTTTTTTCTCAGCACTGAAAGTCAATAGAAACATGCGGTTTGTTTTATGATACGCGTGCACTTGTAAATGCATGACAGAGATGGCAGCACTGTACGGCACAAAGCAATCTAGCAGCAGCAGCAGCGAGAGCGAGGACTGTTTTGATGCTTAAAATAGCGTAAGGTGTCTGTGTCTGTACTTCCATTGATCTGACTTACGCTTTGTTTCAGGATAGAAAAGTGGCATTTATGTCTCATTCATTATTACAATCGATAAAAAGAAAGTCCCAATCATGCCACCATGATGCATTAATATTACCTAGCATCATGCAACGCGTGCAGCATTGTGGTTGTCCGTCAGCATTCTTGGCATCCACATGGAGGTTACTTTTCTTTTGGGATGCAGATACGGATCCCACGGAAATACCAACTTTGAAACAATGTGCTCCACACTTATTCGACGATCCTTTAAAACAACTTTCTCCATTTGCTCGATCATATCGTCAGAACGGCTGGTGCAAGGCCGGCATTCTGTTTTTTTAAATGTCGCATAAACGGACGCACATTAGACACATCCATGACACCATCACAAGATGTCTCACTCAACTTTAGTTTGTGAGACATCTCAATTTTAGTTTGTGTCACACCACTCAAATGAAGAAAGCTAATAATGACATGCAATTCTCAAATGAAAAACACTGCCATTTTAAGTATCAAAAACAGTCTTCAATTTCGCCGCTGTCGCTAGAGTTATGTGAGCCGTACAATCTGTCACCCATTCCCAACAAGTGAACGCGTATTTTAAAATAAACTGCATGTTTGTATATGTTCCCTGTTCTGAGAAAGAACATCGGAGGCGCTTTAACTTGAATTCACCTCGTAAATGAAGCAAAGATTTCCATATGTACATATTACGCATACCGTCGTCTCATCAAACCCATTTGGTGTCTAGTCACAGTTTGTTTTCTTGTATGCACGGGGGCTGAACTCTGTTACGGAGCTTCAGTCTTATTCCTTGAAGGCTTTTTGAATATGATGAACGACTGCATTCTTTATGTATGTACTTGTTTTGACAAGGCACAACCACAGTGCTGGGCAAGACACCGTTGGAGCCAAGTAGGAGAGATCATGGAAGATTAGCGTATGACCCTTCATAGTGCTTTCCATGCCGTACACCTGGGGGTCGCAGAAGAACAATTCTCTTCAGCCGTGTTTCGAGTGGCGGGGATTTTTTGTTAGGTTTTGCTGCATCCGATCTCGCGAAATGTGATGTGTGGTAAGCTGTGTTATTTTGCTTTACGTGGAGCACACTACGTTATCTTGTAATATGTGGTTTTAATCCATGTTTTCTTCCTTGATGTAATTTGGTCCCGTTTTTTTAAGTCATTCAATGTAACGTCATCACCCATTTCAGCGTTCTTACGCACAAAACCTGGCCAAAAAACTATTTTGGCCGCCTCGCTGCAGTCCATTTTGTTACTCGTCTATACCACAGCCAATTATCCGTCATGAATTACGACTTATTTTGCTCTGTCATCGTATTTATTTCGACACTGTCATGAAATCTTGAAAGTCTATCCCATTATGATTACGTCATCATTGTTTAATCTTTTTTGTCATCGAAAGACTGTCAGTAAAATATTACTTTGATTATCACACCAGTAGAAGCTTTGTTTCGTTGTTTTTGTACACTAGATCTGATGTTTAACACATTCTCGTTCTTCAGTTGGTTTCATTTTGTGCTTCTTCACGTATATAATAATAATAATAAATGACATTTTTTTCGTATAAAACGTAGAATATATTTTCGCTGTGATAATTTAATTTCTAATAAAAAGAGGAGAATGTCTGTGTACACTACCATATCTGTGAAAACGAGTGAAATGAGAAATTTTTGCGTAAGTATAATTAAGCATAAGACGATCATTGCTCGGTCTTCTGTATGAGCAAGCTATTGTAAAATTAATGGCCCGTTGTGCTGTAATAATGAGCTTTTTTTAAGGAATGGAGTATGTATTCTTTTGAAAATTCATTAAATATTATTGTTAGTCGTTTATTAGCTTGCACCGTAGTTTCACTACCTGGATTGATAGGTGGCACCGAATGTCTCCAGTTTTTCCTGCTTTATCATTGGAAGGTACGATACTATGTATTTATTCATCAATACATGCAGGATATATCCTATGGGGAATCGCTTTTTATAGTCATTCAGATGTACGAATACTTTTTTAATTCTTCATTGGAAATTTCTTCGTATCGGAAGACGCAAGTTTAAAAAAAATCGTTAAGCAACACACGAAAACAACGAACATGTCAAATATCTCCCTTAAGAGTAAGTTTGATCATGTAATTCAAGAAAGTAATTTCCCTAGAGCGTCCGAACTTTTTTTTAATTGCTTCGAGGCTTGCTTCCCAATTTTAAAGTCTTCTTTCTTCATTTCAATAGTCATGCCCTGAATTGTTCGTGAAAGTCTTCGCCCTTGTTTATAATGATGCTTCAGATTCTTATTTTCCAGTATTAATGTGTATTTTTTCCAATTTTTCGTTGTGTTACCAAGTTCAGTTTGAAAAAGTTAAACTACGTAATTAATTTCTTTTGAAGAATAAGATACATGTGAGATTTTAACATTTTAATTTCGCTTCCTATGCATTCTTCTCTCGTTTAATCTTTTCCGTCATATTATCAAAAATATCATTGTTTTAGATTCTGCCTTTCATTACAATGTACATTTACTTGTATAATAGCCACTTGATATGCGATGGAATGTCTAAGTTTTAGTTTAAGACGAATTGATAAGTATTATAAAATGATTAATGAGTCTTACCACAATAAACACGAGTTATTCAAGCTTAAAACATATTAGATACAGCTTCACTCAGTAAAAACTTAGCCTTTAAGAGAGGGTCTGGTTTTGTGAGGATTAAATTGAACTTAAAAGGGGTTCAGCTGAATTCAAAATAGGCTCAAAAATTAGAAAATAACAATGTTTTTTTCAGGACAGCTATTGAGTAAGACAATACGTTATTTGTAGACCATACGTCTGTCTCTGTCAGTAAGATTCACCTAATTTGAAAACAAAATTTAAATCCAAATTTTTTTTGTTCGAATATTGTTCGATCTAACTGCATGAACAAGGTTGCATTGGAAAGTGTTTTAATTTTAGTAATGGTTTAAGTTGTTTTTATTAGAATATTCTGTCACTGAGAACGACATTCAAAACTATCAGTGAAGCTCAAGAAAAGAATGGTCTTTAATAACGGCAATGATGTATATTATTCAGCCCAACCACACTTCTTCTGCGACTAAAATTAAAATAAAAGTTATTATGGTATTTGCTCCACGGGATTGAATATTAGGGAATAAATAGTCAACTATTTTTTTAGTTAAACTGCATGTAACTTTATACTTGTTTCCGGAATCAGTTTTCCATTTTATAGTAAAAACTCAGTTGCATTTGGCATGTAGCTTCGTTTCAATGTTCACAGTACTGTACTCATGGTTCCTATCGATTTCTTTACTAGTTTCTTTTAAGGGTTACAACAGTTTGTGCTTTGCCTCGAACCAGCATTTCATCTCTAGACAAACATCATAATGAGGACATGTTTTATTAGAACTCGTTTCATGCAAGAAAAACTCTGGAGCTGATTTGCCATTTTAAGACCTCATTTTCGTGAGGGAAATTTCTGTATAAATTGTATGTTCGTTCGAAAAGAATTAAATTTCAATTTCAATTGTCATTTGTAAAGTAACGATGCTCATATTTGCAGTTTAGAGGGTAAATATAAGTATCGTCTATTCACTTCAGTTTGCAAATTTCGCTAGCTTAATTACGTAATACCTTTGCCAATAGAACTAAAATTTTCTAAGCACAGCTGCACATCAGGTAACAAACACAGCTGCGCATGAAAAATACAAGAACGTGGATCATAGATAAGACTTTAAAGTTTTTTAATCAAATATAAATACCAAGCAATAATATACGGTTTCTGCACAACATAAATGAAAAATACATTGTTGCTCTAGGAAATCTCTGCTGTTGAAGTATGGCTTCATGGGGGATTAAAATGAGAGTCAGACTGAGAGTTAGGACTTCAGTGAGCAGTAATTAGCTGCTGGAGTTTACCTCACTGGAAAGATGTAAACAACGACTGAGGTCCTGATTGCTGGTAAATTACGTAACGATGTCCCGTCAACTACAACTAATAATTTAAGAGTGCGTGAGCATTTTTCTAATGCCAAACTTGTGAACAGTTCTTGAGCCTAGAAAGCTATTTTCAATCCAGTCTTATAATCACGAGAAAGTTGCTCAGCGCCAAACTTCTTTCGAGTTTTAAGTACCTCGCTGCTCGTGCCATGGTTAACTCTTGATGCAAGTCTCTGAAGTTCTTGCTTACACTTTCAGATTATTTTACTCGTATTTCCAGAATCAGAGTGACTTTGAAGGTCCATGCAAATTCAAATTTTTATGTGAACGTCTTAAAAGATGATGTAAGCTTTAAATTGACCCAAGTATAATGTTTTTCTCGCATGTTTTAAGGCTTCAAGTACCTTGCGATATTGGCGGCAGGTTTCAATTTGATTTAAAAAAGTATGTCGTGTCAGAGTAGTGGTGCAAGTGCAGATGCTCTTTTTAAATATCATCGCTTCATACGTGTCAGCGCTTCGTGGAGTGCTTCATGCAAGTGTCAGCATTTCATGCGTCAGCGCTTCATGCAAATGTCGGTGCTTTGTACGTGTCTCCAAATTTTGCCGTGCACTCTTCAATCGTGTTTCATAATTATTCCATGTATGCTTCATTCAAGACCTTCATCAAGAGCTCCAACGAATCTTTACATCTAGTTGCTGCATTAAGAACGGAAATAGTAGCTAAGTGCATCATTAGTAGTCTTTAGATAGTATTAAAAATTAAAAATACAGTGCATCTGTACTGCATACTTGATCACAAATAAAGTTTTTTCTTTTTTCCTTGAAGTTTCAAAAATTTTCTCTGAAATCCTCAATCCAGTGTCAATATTTCATGCGAATTAGGGAGTCATTCCCTTGTCGTTCCTTGCACCTTGGGTCAGGTGTGTATTTCCCTCAAGCAAGCGAGCCTCTTATCTCCAGAATTACTGGGCCCCACAGAACACAAGCATCACAAGGTGATGCAGTCGCATGTGTGCAGAGAAGCGGAGCAACTCAGGCGTGACATGTAGTATCTTCCTGGGATTAGGATCCAGCTGGAGACTTGAACGTTAAATCTGACGGTCTACACCGGCGAGGGTACAGAGCTCTAGCATGACAGACGTTTGTTGTACTCCGCTTGCATGAATACCTCACTTACTCTTGAGTGTTGCTTCATATCGGCCCCAATCTTGGCCAGCACTCATCGCTGCATTGTGATGCTTGCGATAGCTTGGCAGATTATACGTTATAATACACAAACGGAAAACAAAATCCATATCATCTATAATACATAACATGTTATACATAGTGCATATAATACATGATGCACGTAATACATTACATATTATTCGTGTTATATGAATTTGTGCTGGCCCAGTTTGGATGCGAATATCAGAGTACTGCACTAGTGTTCTAGAAGCACTGTTGTGCAAATTTTATTTTTATCAGTTCGAAGCCCAATGAACGTACTTGGTCGTGGACGCCAGATCTCTTCTTTGCAGCTCGTTTTCTCACAGCTGACTTTAAGGTTACACTAGTAAAGCAATGTTTTAAGACGAGCGTGATTGTCGAGTATTTTGTTGTTGATTACTGTTTTGGCGACTACATACCTCATGTATGATAAGACGTTATGCAGAGCTCGTACAGAGACACGTATACCTCACATATCAAAACGCTAGAGCAACACAGGACATTTGAATCCGTTCATACATAAGATATAATATCAAATGTGAGCTAAAAAATCAGTTCCTGCACTTTAAAAGTTGAATCATATTATTTAGAACTTTTGACTGCTTCCACCACAGATTCAATGAAAGATTCCACCAGTATAAGTTAACATGCTAATTTTTGGTTGGGGAAGAAATCATAAAATTATATGCAACTACTCTTTTGGAAAATGTAATGGCATATTGTACCCTCAGTTTTTTTGGCGAGTATCCACAATTATGAACTAAAATTAATGTTAAGCTTAATGTTGAACTAACCCTTTTATTGTATCAGCGTTGATTAAAGCTTAATTAGCGGGCGCCAGCGTCTTGCAATTACAAGTGAGGCACTGTCATTTCGATGTAGAAAGTTTTTAACAAGTCACCCACTATTCCTTCGAAAATAATGGAAATTCGAAGCTGTCACTGTCCACTTACGGCTCATGACTGCACGCTGCACGCAGACGAACAGAATCACGCCTTTATGAGTCAGTGCGCGGATTTTTTCTGAATTCTCGATTGAATTTGAGCCTTGACGCCTTACGACCTTGCATGTAGAATCTAAATGGCTCGTGAAACTCACTATTAAATGCTCTGGTAATAAGCCTTCTATAAAATCTGTCAGTTTCTTTCGATTACATTTGGAGGAGTCTATGATAAATTGCTAGTGTTCACCATTAATAAGAGAAATCAAATTTTATTCGTATAGTTGAATGATACTCACTTCGTAGGTCCATTAATTTCATGGATATGACTGGTCTGCTCGATCCATAATGTAAAATGGATTCTTCCTGGACCGACAAACAGGCTTCGTCCAACAGTACATAGTCAGTGGCACTAAATGCAAATCCACGATCGAGTTCACTCTCGCTCCAAGTCTAAGCCATCGTTCATCAATTCAAAACGCATTTGGTCAATAAATTCATAGATGGAGCTGTGTAGTGGAAGCCGAATTTCTGGGCATCTATTGAGGCTTTGGGAGGCCTAGCATTCGAGATGATCGGAGAGACAGGCTACTTTGTGCCATGAATATTCCCTCGCACGGAGTGCGTGACCGACGTACATACATATAGGGAGGCAACGCTCGAGCTGCCTAATGGACTACAGTCTTGGATTCAGGGTTGAAGCCGGCAAATTTGTTCGTTATGGACATTTGGTGATGACTGTTATCCGTTGTACTGATGCTGGCGTGTCCTGTTGCTGGCAGATGGGTTATTTTTCTAAAGAGATTTCCTATTTACAGACGGAAGTTATATTTGTTGTATCCATCTTGCAATCGTTATTGTACTCGTATGTTCCTGTGATGCTGTAGACGCGAGCTGGAGGATAGCTGAGTAGATCAGTTCTAGTTTAGGGTTGGAACAGGCAATTTTTATGTAAACATGCATCTTTTGATGATTGCTGTTGGTCTTTAAGGGACTATAGCAGGTGCAATTGCTCACGATAGCTTACATTTTACTTGATGTTGAAATTTAGTGTTATAACTACGGAAAACACTGTAATTTGGCGCATTTTTTCATCCATGCATTTAGGTGGAGGATAAGAAATGTAGCCTTAATTCCACTTTACAATAATTCACAGTTTGTTGCTTGCTTGCTTGGCTCGTCTCTCTGTCACACTCTTAAAGATTTGGATAGGAGAAAATTCGATAGGGTATACGTGTATGTATTGTAAGCATTGTATTGTGGATGCCAAAGGTGCATCCTTCAATGTGGAAACTCCTTCGCAAAACCCGCGTCCACTGGCAAATCAAACGAAAAAATTTGCCAAAAACACGTGAATTTTCACGTGTAGGTCTACTAGTTACTTCATATTTACTGGTGCAGCTTGAAAAATTGCACATTGCTTCTATTTCACTTTTTTCCGATCTTGGCTTGCAAAGTTATTTTATGTTGAATCCAATACACGGCTCTGCCCCATGTTTTTGCAGTTGTCACCAGCAAATACCAAAAAGTAATACTCTCTGAAATTTTTTTCGTGAACGTATTGGTTTATTTTTGTTGATTAATTAAAAGATATTGCAGCCGTCATCTGAGCAAGGCAAGATGCATGTGCTCCAAGTTTTCTTATCAATTATCCGGTAAAAACGTTAACTGATAATTGAAAGCCCATTAGATTGTGCTTATCGTTTCCGAATGTAATATTAAATGA
Organism: Trinorchestia longiramus; assembly: GCA_006783055.1. Taxonomy (NCBI): domain Eukaryota; kingdom Metazoa; phylum Arthropoda; class Malacostraca; order Amphipoda; family Talitridae; genus Trinorchestia; species Trinorchestia longiramus. The sequence continues at coordinate 266,005 of VCRD01000345.1, read as the reverse complement.
CTACAATTTATAAACAACAGCATTGTGACTTCTGTTTACAGTAAATTCAAAGATACGCAAACAAAGAAGACTGTGCTGCTCCTTACATTAAAGTTGAAGTTAAATGAGCAAAGAAGACTATGCTTCTGCTTGCAATCAATTTGGAGATACAAGATCAAGTAAGACTGTGCTTATGCTTGCTATGAATTTAACGTTACACAAGCAATGAAGCTTGTGAATTGAACTTCAAGAAACAGAGTATCAAATGCGACTTCATTCTGCATGGTATCTATGCAAGGCTTTTCACTCATCTTTACCTTGCAAAAACGAGGCAGAGCAAACAAAGATCTACTAGCTGCGGTGCTGGAAAGCGTCACGCTAAGCCGCCATTATGCCCCGAGAGCCTGCGTGCCCTCTGTAAGATCGACTGATGACTGGTATTTGTTCTTGCGCCTGATGAATAACCTCTCCATATAATGGATGTTGGGCAGTGTCGGAGCACAACCGTAGTGCCGTACGCGTGTACTGTCCCACGCATGTACAAATAAACTCCGAACCAGACAGATGGTCATTTTTGGTCGGCTAGAACTGTATTAGTATCATACTTTCTTGTTCCTTTACTCTTCAGTATGATACTCGAAATGTAATTGAAATATTTTCTCGATTATTAGTTTGTAAGTTTTCATGTGCATATGGAAAAACTGACAAGCTTTGCAAGTCCGTATCCTGCCAAACAAGCAGAATAAAGCAAGACTACATAATTGTCCTTTTTTAGACTCTTATTTTGGTATCAGAAGCAGTGGCTTCTGCCTCGAAACTTACGTATGTCTAGTGTAAAAACATAATTATTTTGTACGTCAAACTCTTTTTCTCGACGAATTCTCTGCCTGTTAAAACAGTCGTCTAGAATTATTTAACACGTTTCCTGCAAAGGGGCCCACCAGTGGATCCCTTACGTTAAATATGGGACAAATTTTACTGAGGCTTCTAATGATTAGGTACACAAAGTCAAGATTTGCACCGGTTAGGCAATCGCAGGAAACGTGTTAAAGGCTTACAATTACTAACTTGTATTTCTTGTAGCTTGTGCCTCTACCTTCCAAATGACCTATGCCAGCTTGAGTTGTAGTTTTAGCTTTTTATTGCGTCAGTCACTGCTAAATCTACTTTTTTATCTGTCAATAGAGTCTTTGTGACACGAATATTCTGCTGCAGATACATATACTGGAATGCGAAATTAGTATATTATCTTAGCTCGCTTTTGTTCACGGCGTTAAGTTTTAGACGTACGACTAAAACTTATGACAGTGTAACTTGCATTTATCAATTGAATGAAACATTTTTAAAACTGTGATTTTACAAAAAACTAATGAATTGAGTACCAAATAAAAAAATTCATTGGTAAACGCGACAGACTGGAGTTTATGTTAGCAGACTTATGAGTTCATTTGCAAAAACAAAACAATAAAATTTTTACCATTCAAAAAAGAATTGAATCTGGTACTGAATCCCTGCATGACACTTTACCTTTGATATTGGCTAATTTCTGTAAAAGCGGCAGAACATTGGCAATCCAGCGTCGTGCATTCTTTGAGTCACGCATCGCCATGTTGGTAGAACTCGAACTTTCAACTTGTGTCAATTCTTAATAGTTGCATTGCGTTCATAATCATCACTCAACTGAGGTACCACTAAGGTACCAAGGCCAATCAGGAACTTCATACTATAATTGTGATCAAAAATTTTTGAGAACAGATGCCTCGCATTGTTTGAATAATCAATTTTAATTTCAGATGCGGTTCGTGCACACCGCTGACTAGACACTGGATTCTGTCCTAATGTTATTCATTTATTCTCCGAAATAGACAAGTAAGGTTTCATCAATCTGAGCTGATGCTCATTAGGCTAATGTAAGGACTGCTGCAAAGTAAGTAAGGTGGTACCATCCCTCTTAAGTCCGTACTTCTTTCCTCCTCACATTACTCACGGCGGGAAAGAAAAACGATTGCCTAAAAATTGGGAAATGAACTCTGTTGATGAGGAATTAGAACTGAGGTCGTTTATCAGCTTTTGCAAACCATCAGTCTGGCCGAGATGCGTGTAATTCTGCCAGCTTATCAAGTTTGTTAGGTGCTTCCTTGGTAGTGGTACGCGGCTGCTTGTTAGCGTTCGTAGTTGTGGAAGTTGCCAGTGCCTTGGTATTATGTTCCGTGTCTTGTTAGCGGTGGTGGACGCGAACATTGACAATAGATGATGATCTACCTTGATGGTAGTTATTTGTCCATGTTAAATTGTGTAACGTTCCTATGGGGCTACCATTCGTTGACGATATACTTTCAATTTCCTTAGCACGTTGCCTAAGGCTGTTCAAATTGCAGTCATGAATGATATGCCTAGTGGTACACATACATACCAACACGTAGTCAACGTGTTAAGGAAACCCTGTATCTTGTTAGTCAAGCAGTTTGCAGATAGTGAGGTGCATGTCTCATTAGTGGTAATGCAGAGCGAATTTATCAATTTTTAAAATTGTTCTGGCGGTGGTGACATTATTGTAAGCATTTCTGCGAACATTTGCTAGAGACTTAACAAGCGGTTTACTTAGAGTTCCCTGTTTACTTTTGTTGCAGCTTCTGAGCTAGCACGTATCCCCTTGTCAAGAGTTTCAATGGTTAATTTTAGCTTAAATTTATGCTCATTAGAAGTTCTCTTTTAAGCTTTAGCACCTGCTATCTTTCTACGTATACTGTAATGGCATAAACCCTGCTCTTATTTACCGAGACTGTAAGTTATGTATTGAAAAATTGCAACTTCTGAATTCCGCAAACTTCACCGCATGCTAGGAAATATGTGCTACGATTGCTATGTCAGCAGTTCATCCACCTCGTACCTCCCACTTCTGGAAACTTGGATTCCTCAGCAGCTGATGCTATACTTAAATCTCTCCTTTCCTTTTTAAAAAAAAAACTTTCTAGAAAACAGAAAAAAATTATGTAGAAGAAAGATGTAACAAAATATATTTCTTAAATTATTATTTAAAATTATTAAAATAAGAATATTTATTCTTTTGTGAATGTAATGATTCAAGAGATATATAAGATTAAATCTTTCCTTTCCTATTTTAGAAAAATAATAGAAAAAAAATTGTGTAGGAGGAAAGATTTAATAAAATGTTTCTTAAATTATTATTTTAATAATGATTCAAAGCAGATCTTGTCAAGTTTGTTGTTGCGTTACATCAGTAATGATGTTTTTGTGCTATGAGTTCTGCTCGACTGGACAGCATCCAGACCACGTGCTCCTTTAAACTTGTTCTAGTTTAGCGGCTTGTGTTTAAATAACGAGGGCTGAAATTTTCAGTTGGTTGAGGAATTGGCTACCCTAATGTGCTAAGTACCTTCTTATATGGTTATTTAAACTTATTATATGAGAGTTGTAGGCAGTAAAAGAATTCAATTCTCATGCACTTTACATGTGCTATTCATAATTAATATTTTATGTGCCCATTCATTATGATGAAAATGAACACAAGATTCTTTATAACTCAATATTCTTTCATTGATTACTAAAATTAGAGCTAGCAGTGACTCATTCAGCAAATTAGTGTCTAGATACTATTTAGATTAGGCAAATATAATTTGTATCATAATTGTTGTGATGATACCTAATTTGTGAGGCTGTCACATTTGTTTAAACGTTTATCAATTTAGTACGCGCTTGATGGTCGAAGTTAATCGTTTGTTCTGCCCAAGTATATTCTAAGGCGGACTTTTATCTTCTATACAAAATAAAACATTTTTTCGAAACTGGAAATAATAATTCACAATAGAAGCTTTCATATATACATCATTTTTGCAACATGTGCGAGTACAAAGTATAAATCCTTTTGATTAAGACTAGCATGAATAGATTCTAGAACCCTTAGCTCAACGGCACGAACATCTCAGGATCGAAGTTCAGAACTCTCGAAATTGGACGTGTTTGCTGGGACGGACTTCTGGACAACAGACCACGTGCTTCTTAGACTCCAGACGTCGCAGTTTCAGAGGAACTAGGTTCAGCTCAAGTATATATACATTTAGTACCTAGCATGTTCTGAACTATTGAAGTAGTGAAAATAACTTTGGCTTGTTCCACTCATGTCGATGAATGTCGGGTTTGGAGATGTTTTTCCAGTATGTGTTAATATGTACTATTCTATTTTTTTTTGTTTTGTATATCTAGTGATATCACCAACGATCTTGAGTTACGCCTACTGGATTCATGAATGCTTTCCATTGTTTGTTTTGAGTTTTTTGAATGGGGCCACTTCTTTTTTGAGATGTAATATTGTACATATATACAAGCTTACAAATTATCTGTTGTTCGTAAGAATAGCGTTTGGAAATTTGAAACCGTCTTATCCAAAACATTTTCGAAATTTTAACATCAGTTTGTTCAAATAACGTCCTGACCGTTTAGGTTCCATTTAACATTGAGCATTGTTTTCTGAGCGTTTATTTGATCAGTATACGTTACTCTACAGCCTATTCAAGTTCTTCCAACCCTTGCAGTGAACTTTGAAGAAAATATTGCGCATCAATTGATTATTCCCAATCATCACCAAATTTTGATTTGTTGAACTAACTTCAACTGCGACTGGTATTACTACATTTTACGATTATACTTTGGCATGAAGATTGGCTCAATTTTTAAGTATGATACATTGACTCGATTGCCGGTAACCGATTTCACTTGAAATAATCAGAATTTAAAGCACAGGCTATACAGGGATGGCACCATGTGCAATATCTGGTAAACTGTGAAAACTTGTTCCATGTCAATCTAAAGCTGCTCACCCTATCCATCTCGTGGCACCTCACCATGTTTATTTTAAAGTACTCGTAGCTCGCCATGTCCATCTAGAGGCAGCTCACCAAAATTTTTACAACACCAACCTGGTGGCTCGACCGACCAAATTCTCGCTCTTTCATAATTACACTCTCGAGCTGCCGCCTCTATTTCTCATCTGAAATTCTCATGCAAGCTTCTCTAGGCGGATGTGATGCTGAGCTTTAGCCTGGAGCACTGGTCAGTTTAATCCATTTCGGCCTTTGGATAATGAAACGGGATTAATTACACCCGCTCCAAAGGATCTCGTTCGTAGAAAAAGCGAAACTCGAAACGAGGGCCATGATTTATTAGGGCTGCTACGCTGTGTGCCTGAGAGCGCCTGTGTATGCTCTTGCTCACGGGTCTTCTTGTATGAAAACCGTTGTCACTGGCAGTATTTCATGTGTCGCTTCTTCGTATTTACTGCCTACTTTCAAAGAATGTGCATAAATATTACCTAGAAACTAGACACTTTCATAGAATTTCTTCCATCACAAATTACAGGTTATTTAACTTCCTTAGCTGTGCGATTTTGTGCTTATTTGCTTGATATTTAAATACTGTCAGTCAATATCGGTATAGCAGAACTATTTACTTCAATTTTTTCTGAATAATGAGACTAATTTTCAACTGATGGAGAAGGTATTACTGAATGTAATTTCTACTGCACGAACGAAAAGAACAATAAGTTAGCTGGTGTAAAATGAATGCATATCATTTCTCTTTGTAAACTTCCGAAGTTTATGTTGGATATCACCAAGATGGAGTTTCAATTTTCAATTAACAACTGTGCTGTCATAAGGAACCTAATCAGTAACTACAAACAAATAGTTTAGCACTCGTGATATAAGAGATATTAGCAGGAACCTTTAAGAATACAATCGTACATCAATATTCATGTTGCAGATTGAATCAACATGTCCCACAAGATAGGAGACACTGTGTCCAACTATCAGTTGACCTCTTATTCACTAACGAAGCTTTGGGTTGTGCGTCCGACAAATATCTCGTCTTAGCAAGTCGAGGGTGAAGAACACGACCCAGCATGCGTGTTCGTAGGGTTGCGTAATCTGGATACCATGGATCCTACAACTTGGTGCTCAGTCTTTTGCAGGCTTAAACATTTGATGTGAGTTAAGTAGCTCGGGTTTCATTGAAAAGAATGTTGTGATAAAAAGTGCTCCCGAAATATCATGTTCTCAGGATGGATTGTTTTTGGACTCGAATTTTAAGAGGTGTTGGGGGGACTTGGAAAATGTTTGAGGTGTATGAATTAATTGCACCCTGAAAACCTGATTGACTCAGTCTTGAGAAAATGAACTAAGACATTGAATACCATAAGCTAAGAGTTGTTGCAACTTATGAGCTGTGAGATGTTTTTAAGAATTTATTGGAAGTTTTTAAGCTAAATTCAGATTATAACATTAACATTCTAATTAATATTTTACGTTGATTTAAAAATCTCTCGAGAGGTTCTGAGCTTAACCAAAACAGATGTTTTAATATGTCTAGATTTGTTTTGAAACAATGCCGTTAAATTTGTCCTGAGCAACTTTTTTCAAATATGTACATCTACCCACTCCAAATGCCGAACCAAAAAAATAGTTTTTGTCGGAAGCTATTTCTACCCTGAGCGTCAGATTGATTTCTCTATGTCATTCAGATGAATGAACCGTAACAAAATTTATTTTACGCACATTCCTATACCCAACAAACCTCATTTTAGCGTCAAGAATTGTAAAGTAAAGCGAATGAGCAATATATGTACGGCACATTTCTAATTTCAACCACAAAAAGGGGTAAGTTCTTGTCGTTAACTGGGTGGTTGTCGGTAGTAAAACGTCTCCCAGGCACGTATTTAAGCTTATAATCAAATATCCGTCAGGTGTTATTCTACTTTTACGCCTTAACACCAAAACTTTTTAATGGTAATCAAATTGACAAAGTTCTTCGATGACTGCTACTGCTATTTTGACTGAGCCTTCATTTAAACCTCTGTAAACATGCTCAAATTTTATTGCCATAATATCGTAAGTGTCATCATCGTGAAGTTAAACACCCATGTCTTGCGATGCTGCCCTCCTTCAGATGTCAAACATAGAACACTTTGTGTCTCTAAAAGTCAAGCCTGGCTGTCAGCAATTCTCTAAGTGCTTGTTTGAAAGAAAAATCCATGAAGAAGGTCATCATTATTACAAAGCGCTTCAATTACTTGATAGCAATGAATTTTCAGACAAATTCATTCTTCTGCAACAGACAACTTGAAATTTTGGTGAACAACGTACAAATTTATGATTTCCATAAAGCCGATTTACGATGATCTGACGTATATGGAAGTACTATGAATCGAATTAAATTTAATAAGCTTGACATTATTCATTCGTAAAAAAGTGTAACTTCTAAGAAAAGATCACTAACTATATGATGTTAAGTTGAAGGTAAATCTGGAAAAGAGTTAATGCCCGGTGAAATTATTTCAACCGAATTAACTGGCAATAACCACATTGCAATAACGGCGATTAATTTTCCAAGCTCTATTTAAATCAAGCCTCGGCGTTAAGGCTTTCATTACTACGGATCAGAGAACCGGAAAAACGCCAGACGGGTGAAAGAAAAAGTACTGGCAAAGTGTCGTACACCTTCGGCTAAATCAATCGTCACGAGCTTATAAACCCTAACGACCGGCAAACACATTCACTTTTAGAGGCCCTCCTACCATTACGAGGTTCAAATGACTCGTAAGCTGTCGTGATCGCGCCGACCACCACTGACCCCATCGGAAGGGGCCCACCAGGGGCTGAGTTGCGGGTATTAGCGCAACAGTGACAGACAAGGTCTAGAGTTGATTAAGAAGACGCTGCGAGTAATCTCGTTACTTCTCGTAACACAACTCGGCAGGTGACACAAGACGGCCCAAATAAGCCATAACGAGTACTGTATATCTTGTGCCAATACTATTCGTTAAGGGAGTGATTAATTCGTCACTTGTCCCCCTATTGCGGTCTTTAATTGATGTCAGCGTCATGTGACCTCGTCTCTTTTGTAACTTCGTCTTCTCGCTCTAGCAGATGAAACAAACGAAAATCGAAAGTGACTTTTTGTATCTCGTTGCGCAATTTGTCGTGGGGCCGCCTCTAAGCACCAATTACGAGGAAACACGATGGGAACTCAGCGAAGAAACGGCAAACAACTTGGCCTCTCATTGGAAACGAAGAAAAACCTACAACAATCGGTCAAGGAAACTCGTTCCTTTTGTCCAGCTTTGCCGTCAACAGGAGAAAACAGAAAATTTTCCTCGATCGTAAGTTTGAGTTGAAGCTGTAATGACTAAGCCCAGGCTAAAGTGATAGTGGCTCAGGCATGTTCAGAGATGCGCGGCAGGCGCCTAATTTGAGACAACTGCGCAGGTTATTCTTCTTTACTATCGCGCAGGTGGAGAATAGACGCATGGATGAAGTATTTCAGGCTTTGCACTCGGCGAATGATTTTTGCTAATTTCGATTCAGAAAAGAAGTTTGAAATCCTGCTTGGCAGAGGTCTCTTACGTATTATTTCACGAGTTACGTCTTAAATGGTGAAGAATGTTGCACTGAGGTTGTAAAATTTGAATTTCTTGAAGTTGAAGCTTAAGTGTGCCAAATTAAATTGGCTTCTCTTGTATCATTTACTGAGTCATATCGGAAGTGATCAGATAGCTGATGCTTCGTAGATATGCTGAGAAATTGCATTTCTACTACAATAAAATTTTGAAATTATTGTTTTGCCTGATGGTGACTACTTTACTATGGAAGAAGGAATCTTTGAAACGATCATCAATTTCCGTTCTAGCTCAGCAAGTACTGGGACTCGTACGCAGTCGTGAGGAGCTGGTGATTCTATTGCCAGTGTCGCCCCTAAATTACGTCCCAACTCCCTGACAAATTGTGGCCCGCTCCAACGAAACGAAGGGGAACAATGAATATTAGGAATAAAGTATACATAATTTTATCATTCCATGCTTTACTATTATGTACCGTTGTGCTACCATGCCATCCCACTTTACATAAATATATCTTCTATAGATATATAATATACACTTGGAACATATATATATACCCGAAAAATGTTCCGTGGCTTCCTACAATTTGCAGTCTATTGAACTTTTGAATGATTCCTGCAAAATATTCTTATTTCGTTCATGAGAACTATTACACAATATTTTAATGATTTGCTTAAAATGACTGTCCTCGCATTATAATAACTGTACTCAACTAAAATATACATGATTATGTCAGAACCATAATTAATTTTAGTTTTACGCTATCTGGAGCATATTATCTTGCATCAGTTATTGATGAAAAGAAACATACCAGATCTATAAAAAATTACTCTCTCCGACAGCCCGTTACTCATTTATTTGGCTTTGATTTGGGTGTTTATTGACATAGAATAAAAGAATTTGGTGCTTAATCTGTTCTGTCTATGAGAAATTTGAGCAAATAACATTAAACATAAGAAAATTCACGGCTATGAAAGATAATTTCAATACTCTCCCGCCTAGTAATGGGCTGTCAATGAGTAAATGCATTTTTTGGGGACACCCTGTACGAGTCTAAGCAGTGTGGTGAAACAGAGGATTTGTAATTCATGAAGCTGTTAAAAAATACCAGAGTTGAAGGCGACTCTTTTGTTTGTTGGGCTTTCGTTGCGAAACTGCACGACCCGGAACAACTCGTTAAAAAAAGTCGTGAGATTTTATTCCTGACTACATTTTTTTCCAACGCCTGACTAGCCGTGATCTTCGGCTGTGTACTTTGTAGCTGGTGTTCAGTTTCAGCGGCATTTGTTGTGCATTGTGCAGTTAAAGCTCCCAATTCTCTTGAAATTTATTACTTATTATTTTCCTTAGAAATTTGGGTGCATTCCATCGTGATAGTTCTTTGAGTTATCCTCGAGCTGGCCTAATATATTTCAAAATATATAACTTTTTGGAAAATTTCATACGTTCTGTTTACGCGCGAGCATCACGATGAAGAAATTGAAGTCAGTGAACTCGGTAAATATTTCATCCGCTGATAAAAGAATCATAAATCGCATACGGCGCCACGTTCCTCACACGTAAGGTAAATTTGTGCTGTTGTGATATTGTGATTACCTTCACTTATCTAGTCCTTCAATTTTATTTTGACTCATCATAATGACTCAGTTTTAAGAATATGTTCTAAAATAATATAACTGGGATATTTTTCTTATTAGAGTACAGTTAGTAAGATGACTCGAGCAACCATCAGCGATAATGATGTCAAGCGAATAATAATTGCAAAAGTATATGCATCTTGTTCTATTCCAGAAAAAATTGTGACTTTTTTGTAAAATTGCTCGATTTTGCTTAGGATATTTCATTGTTTTTTATTTTTGTGTAACAAGATTACCATATCCGAAAACAATAACTCAGTCATCTCAAATTTAGCAGTGATGCATTTTCTTTGATTCTGCGAGACTTTTGGCTGACTTGAGTGTAATATTCATACTTTAACATCATCCAATTTGGGGAAGAACTCGCTGTTGTATTTCTTATGCATTGACTAGTTGAGTCAGGAACGAAGTTACGGCGGCTGATGGCACGCATGATGCAGTAAGTTGACCGGATTATCGCCTAACTTGCCATACAAAACTGAGGTCCCTGTAAAATGGCAAGTGAAGTGTTCCTCTGCAGAAAATGAATTTTGGAGAATGTGGTGTTTCCGAAAGACACGAATATATCAAAAGTTGGAGCAGAAATGTTTCATTTTGCGTATGAGCTCAAGAAGTATAGAAACCAAACTTTGAGCCTTAAAATATTGATGGATTTATTTCGACTTGGGATAGTTTTGGCCCTACTTTTTGGAATAACTTTCTTAATAAAATCTACTAAAATTCTCCGCTTCACGTTTGAGGGGAACTGCAGTTTCATAAATTACTAATGTTAACTGAGCAGATGAGCATGAATGAGCAATCTGGTTTCGGTCACAATCGTTTTCGATTCGAATTTTGCGTAAATTCTTTGTATTGCAGTAAGGGGAGGAAAAACTCACCCTATCAGGCTTTTTCTCAAAAACGCAATCCTGTAAAATCACAGTATGCTCCTACGTTTTTCTGTGTGTGTGCCCATTTCTGAAGTTGAATTACTTTTTCTGCTACAAGAGACGTTCAACTCCAGACTTCTTATCACATTGCATACAGTCCCTCTTGAACCTAGAACGATATGATCGAAATGTGATGGAAGGCAGCTGTACTTCAATAACTTGAATGAAAAAATATAAATTCTGATTTAACTGTCATGACTTAGTCTGGGATGGAATCCAACTTTCATTGAAAAACTAGGCATGCACCTCATCGCTTTTTGTTTCTTTAGTTGTACATACACAAGGAGTAAAGCCTATAGATTCAAGATGAACACCACAAGTAAAGTTTTGTCTTGCCATAGTCGGATGACGTGCTGGGCCATGTACATTTCTATTGGAAGTTAAATTGCTTCAATAGCTAAAAGGGTTGCCGTCAATTTAGTTTTTGCTACTACTCGTATTTTTATGGCAATTGGCATACCCAGCACCAAAAGGGTTGCCATTAACTTAGTTATTGTCACCAGTTCTGATCTTCGAGAACGCTATGTGCGAGGAAGATCGTCTTCACGCTCTACTGAGAAAATGAATAGCAATGGGTGATAGGTCTAACCTCCTTATTCCGGGCCCTTCATCAGATTATGTTTGCACAGGAACAGTCTCGCCCCCTCGTAGCTACAAGAACAAAGATGATTGATCATACCGCATCTTGCTTTCCAGGCTTCTCTCATCCTTCTCATCTGAAGTGGAACCATACGGGCAAATGAATGATTCACAAAATTTAACGCTAATAATTACCTATTTATTTGATTTGTTTATACCAATTTATTATAGAAGCCCGGGGAGTGAATGTATTGGAGAAGAAATGAAAAATAAGTTCTCTTTCTTTAGAAATGGTGTTCTTTGATGTGTTGGTTCAGAAGAGGCGAGCTGGTTCATATCTGTGGTGGCCGAAAGATGTTCGTGCAATTTTTTAATTATAAATATTAAAAAAAAACTGGAAGCCCTTTTTTGAATGCATGATATTTGAGATAATTTTTATGTGTTATTAGTGGTACAAGTTCCAGCTCAGTCATTATAACTACTATTATTGTCTTCCTGATTACTTACAGAAACTTGACTACCCAGTTACGGACGAGCATCTAACGTTTCAGAGCAGGCTAGTTTTCTATGATGTTTTATCATACAATAATTGCCTTCATTGTATAATACGATAAGACATCGGAGACGAATGTACCATTATGCCAGTTCTTTAAATTCTCTTCAAACACGACCATACCGCTGATCTTGGGACAAAACAAACTCGTTGTACTCTGTACACAGTAAGCACTCACTCTAATGATCATTTGCCACGCACTGCTACGGAGCGCTCTGCTTGCCCTACCGTTCTTATTTCATTTCGCTACACCGCAAGCACGGTCATTTCTTAACTTGTAACTCTGGTATTTACATGGCGCTTCACGGTTCGCCTCCCTCTAGTAATTACAGAAGAAATCTCGCCCTCGCTTGCGATATCTTCCTTGATTGCTCTGTGCAAACGCAATTATAGTCTGTGTTGAGGCTCTGCAAAGCGAGAACTTTCTTCTTTACATGTCAAATGAAAAATTGCAATTGGTGTTTTTTAATAATAGAAGAAAGAATAGTGAGCGTTCGAAATTCGTGTTCATGGTGTAACACATAAATTAATTTTATCCATTCAAAAATCTGCTTTTTGATAGTGAATAATTTCTTGCATATGCATTATTATAAATTATGAAAAATAATAACGATTGAGCTGTCGCTCTTTGGATCATATTAACACACGTTGTAAAAATTTCATGACCTACCTTAAAGTTTTAAAATTTTGAGTTCGTGCGTACCATGAATGAAGTGCAGCGAAATTCTCCGCTTGTTAGTCAAAAGTGAACTGAATAAAATTTGTCATTGAATTTGGTTGATGGGACTGCAGTGATTTTTAATCCGTGAGGTTAAGTAATAGGATTGGAGTGTTTTCAGTGAATTTTGACGTGTTCGTGTGTATTTAGGATGTGTCGTTAAACAGAATAGTGTTACAATTCCGCAACCACTCGGCATTGTGTGATTTAGTTCATTATTGTGAGTGGAATTGGTTGATTTGAGGAGATATATCACTTTGATTTCACAACAAATTTACGTGTTATTTTGTGTATTTTTCCAGTAAATGGTAGGCTTATTAATTGTGTTTATACCCTTCTTGTGTTGGCCTCATTAATGCATAATATATCATTCATGTCAGGGGGTTTGGATTCCTCCAATTTGCGACATCTCTCTCTCGTTATGAAAAATTGATTGCACTCAATTACCGTAAAATGTGTATGTAATACTTCACGTTGTAAGAATTGAATTCATGCTCGTAATTATATCATATTTATGCTGTAACCGTGTAGAGAGAGAGCACGTATCACCACAAATAAAAAAATTTTAGATATACATATAGTTTGCGACCCCAAATGGAATTTTTGATATCTTAAGTACTTCTAGTGGTGCCCGCTAAAAGATTAAATTGGTGTGGTGAAAAAATGTAAGTTCTGTGGCAACGCTTGACAGCAATTCTTTATCAGAAGATCAAGTCATTAATTCTGTGTCAAGCTGCAGGGGCTCAATAAGCCAACAGACCACGAAGGAAAATCAATCAGTATTAGTAAATAACGACTAATTTACTAATCAGTATTAGTAAATAACGACTAACGACTAAAGACCAGCGGCCGGCCAATTTCCAAATAATGTTGCACTGAATTCTTGCTTGGGGAAGTTCCTAGCGATGCAAGTACTCGTCCTGACCTATGACCTGCTCCACTGACGACCACTCGTACCTACAACCCTGAGTGCAGTATGGTAAAGAGAAAGAAATAATGACTGAATATTGTACAGTAATGTATAGGTACTTTATGCAGCAGAGATTTGAAGTTGTGTCCTCAGGGAGTGTGTCGGCGATTTTTTAGGTTCAACGTACGATCAGTTGGTCGGAACAAAGCTCGGTCGTATGGCGAATGGTAAGTGTGTCTGAAAATGACATTAATTTACTGTTAACGTGTAGCTGCTGAAGTTTTATTTTCCAACGCAACATGAAGATAATTTGAACTAGTGGGACTTGCTGGTTATTAACTTTCTTGATTAAGTATTTACACAAATCTTGACGTGTCTTCCAAAACTACTGTCGTTTGTCATCATTCATTTTGAAAAATCCTTCCTGTAAGGCTAGCTATCTAAATATTAAATAAATTGAACCTGTGTTCAAGCGATATAGCCGTGCTCATCCAAAAAAATTACTACTCGTGCATTAAGTACATAATATCCCTCATCCTCTCGTGTAAAAAAGCACTATAATACTTTCAGCCGTCATTACTAAGAAAAATTTATGTGCACCTCACGTTCAAGACGGACGAGAGTTGCCTAAGATTTGACACGGCTATGCATAATGGTAGGTAATAAGGCTGTAAACAAAGCCAAATTGTTTCCTGTAGAAAAAGCGCAGTAGAGCAGGTACCCGCAAGAGCTGCGCTCCACACCCCAGCCAATCGTAAGCCTCTTTCTGCTTGAGAAAGCAACCACTCCTAAACGGCCAGACAATTTCCTGAACTTCGATAACTTCTTAACGTTACATGGACCACTCATTTTCCTGAAGTGTAATAAAAATAATTCATTTTAGTTTCATATTATATACGTTTCATTCGTAAGTCGAGGGAAATTGCGTTGTTATATCGGTGATAATTGACCTAATATTTTGTTCATTCAAAAAATGACTTGATCCCTAGTTAAAAATCGGCTTTGAATATTTTTCTATTATAAGGAAATTATTTCTTAAGCGTTTGCTGGACAGGATGGACTGTTCATAGACGATCCTGCCTTACTGCATATTTATCAGTTTTTAGAGCTTGAAATAAAGCATTCTGGATGATACCTCATTTGTTTTGACAGAGACAGTTTTTTTACGTACTGTGATTTATAATAAAAGGGAAATTAATTTATTTAGAGCGGGGACTTATTTCTGTTTCATTATATATTCTTTATCTATCGGGCTATTTAATTTCTAACAATCATAATTGATTGTTAGAAGCGGTTAGTAAAACTGATTTGTAGCTTTTTCAAAATTTTAACACGTAATGAACGCGAACAATTTTATAAGGTTGACGAATTGGAAGAAAATCATAACTGAGATTGTTAGACGTGACAGCTATGCATGTACTTTTTGGCTGTGCGAGTGGAAATTTAAATACTTGTACTGGCGATTACAAAAATGAATAGGATCAAAAAATAGTGACATTTAGAAACTGGGTGCATTATCCGAAGTGCTGATAATTGATTGCGTAGCGATGATTCATTCACGATTCTCTACGCACGTAAAGAGAATGATTTATTGATGTTTTTTCGGTCTTGGTCTGGGTGTCCAGAGTGTATTATATAACCCTAGAAAGATAAACCAACGTCAGCCAGTCGGACTCAGCCACTTCTTCACAATTTATCAACCTATTTAACTGTAATATTTTTAGTCATTATGTGTTTGTAATGAATATGATTAATTCAAACATTTTCAGTAAACAAAATATCTCTCTTGGAAACGGGATTCGTTGGCCTGATGCCGCAAACAGATGGCGCAACAGATTAAGGCACAGAGTATTTAATTGTTGCTGGCAGAAGAGCGTTCTGAATTTATTTGTCTCTCAGTCTACCTGAAAATTCAGCGTTGGGCAGGCGGTAATGGTGCATGCAACATTTTCTCAACGTGTAAGATACCACAGCAGTCAAGGATATTGTTGAAGTTCATTATGTACTAAAATTCTCAAAAAATTGCTAACCATTTTTCTAATTCATAGCTGGATATCAATTTTACTAAAAGGGCTAGCAATGCTGTGAAAATTTGAATTCGTAATGAACTTTAACAATTTCACACAGTTGAAAAATTATACATTTATGAGAATCCAATGTTGCCTATGCACGGACAGCTGACTTCCATTGCTAAATTTCTGTATATTTTGTAAATTTGGTCTGAATGTAAGCAAATACTGGACGATGACGAACAATTTTCGCTTTTGGTAATGTCTCTTTATTTTTCTCTCAAACGCGTCCTACGAAAAATAGTTCGAGGGATATGAGGCTAGAGTGTGCCCTTGTTGGTCTTAACTGAGGACGAAATAGGTGCTAAATGACCGAATCTATGACTATAGAGAAAGCTGTCTCCAAGTTGGTATATTAACATGGAACGCAAACCGAAATCGGGATTATCTCGCACAGTTACGATCAACGCTATCGTAGTAACACTTCTCAACTGAAAAAGGCACAAAAGGGAAAATCCAACGATGTCTGAACTTTTCACGATTTATTTGAATGTGTATATATATATATATATATATATATATATATATATATATATATATATATATATATATATATATAACTGAATGTGTGTGTGTATATATATAACGTAAGAATGTCGAAGATTGTAGCCTTTAAAGCGTGGGTGAGAAAGATTGGAGTTCTGTACATCTAGTGAGACTGGATAGCCGAGAGGCATCATAGCATAAGTAGTATTATTATAGTGTATCCACGGTATTTAGTGAACATGGTCAATGAATTTCTTTCGATTAGGTCTGTTTCCTTGCTCTTTTTCTCATTTGTTACTATAATTCGTATTCCGCTGATGCGTCGTGCCAATGACATTTAGTTCGTGTACCGTAGGTTTTTTCCTTACAGTTAATTTTACGATCCCGCCGCACTTAGGTATATTTACGCCACGGAAAACTTTTGTATTAATAATATGGTGACGAAACCCAAAAGATTCCACTAATCGTTTCGAAAGGAATTATTCAATAGCGACCTATGTATGCACGAGGATTTTAATTTAAACCTGGATCAATTATAATATTTCGCTAACAACTTGTATAACTAAAATTTACAGACTACATTGTTAGTAACTAAACTGGGGCTCCGATTTACAGCCGTATTCCTGCTCATAACTGAGCGATGTCGCAGCCATTCCCTCTTGTCTATAATAAACACCAAGAACTGGTTACCTAGTACAACTTGCTTCGAGGGATATAACTTTGAAAGCGAGTCATTAAATGTCTATTTTTTACGTTAAACGGATGATTTTACTATAATTTGTGCTGTAAAAAATTTACTGTCATATTCAAGAGTTGATATCAAATTATTTTTCTTATTCGAATCTTTGTTCATTTGAGATCCATTTAATTGGAATAGTTGGTTATTATTTCAGATGGTGCTAATTTCATATTTGTGCGGTTCCTCAATTTTGGCTGCAATAGTATTCCACCTTCTATGCTGAAGCGAGCGCGACCTCCATTTGCCTATGAGAATGAGGTAAAATCATTGATGCTATTACTATTTTACTATTATTTGTTTTAAATTTTCAACTTCGTCACTAGTGAGTGCGGAGCTTGACTTAATATTACGGGATGGGCAGTTGGAAAGCCCACACGTCAACATCGCGATCGCGGTCTCTAGTTCACATTTAATGCGAGCTACCAGCGCAGCGCAGCGATGTCTTGTAAAGTGTCTTGTGTCCCTAAATTATAAGCATTTGTAAAACATATCATAAATGTTTAGTGTCAGTGCAGTGAGTAATATTCTATTTTATTTAATCCTTCTGTGAATATGAGTGTGCAAGAAATCTATATTATTGAAAAATATTGTTTTTTCCTTCATTATTAAATCACTGCTGGTGGTTCAAAACATATTTGAGTATCATCTGGGAAAGAAACAGACATAATTATATTCTTCATAGCCATTTATTTATCGCGATGATCAAATTTTAGTTCAGCATAACCATTTATAGTACAGAAAACAAAAGTTGTTTACAGAAAACTAAAATGCCGTCAGTTTTCTACTCGTGCACCAAATATTTCTGACTGGAGGAAGTATTCAAAATTTACGGGGTTTCTTTTCAAATATTGATAAGAATGCGTGTTCACAAAACTTGGTCCGAAAATAATGTAGTCGCACGTCAGTTTCTTTATGCTGTACCTCTTCAAAAGTTTGGCAACATTCAAGCCCCGAGCATATCTTCTTGTCGCCGTCTTGTTTTCTTTGGAAAGACGAGCTTCTCCAGCTGATCTGACGTGCAAATCTCCGCAAGCGTTAGGGGGTGCATGCTAATTAAGGTTTTTTATCGCGCATTAATTTTTATTTGCCTCATTTTTTATGACGAACAGCACGGCATCAGCGTTACACCCTGAGATTATTTCAGATTTCTCATAGAGCTGTCACGCGACGACAGCAACATCTCAAAAGAGACCGCGGGGGGGCCGACTAGACGAGCGGCCGCTTTAGCTTTTCTGACCCACAGGTCCCTTTACTCGAAAAAGAAGCGGGAGAAATGAAGGTCGAGAGGATAAAAGCGTTTAATTTCTGTTCAGAAGTAGCCGACACAAAGCTTACATGCTCCCTGTATAGGCGTAAAAATCAGGATGAATCAGAAAATTATAAATGGATGTATTCGATAAAAAATCATCGTTAAAAGGACGTCATCATTGGTTGTGAATTAAAATTAAGTTGTTTTTAGTTAAATTGGACTATCAGTTTTTCATTCGAGGATGTGCTATGTGCTCCGTATATGAAAACTAAAATTGCATTAATGCTTAAGTAGAAAAGTGGAAATTGATTACAAATGAATGAAAAACTACAATAGGTTCATGCATGAGTGTGTCTCATCCGAAAAAGTACCTAAACAGGAAGATCGAGTTTTGTCTACAGACGCGAATAAGTAACAAAGTCCTCTGAAATACTTAATAATAGCAAATTTATTATTAAGAAACCCCCATGATCTTAAAGTGAAGTGCCCTCGTGTTGGAGAATGTGTAGTGTAGCTTGTGAAGCAAATAAGAGAGCGACTTGAACTGAGGGCCTGCCGCCCCTTGTTAGGGGTGATGACTACCAGAGGGATGCCTACCAGAGGGATGCCTACCAGAGGGGTGCCTACCAGAGGGGTGCCTACCAGAGGGGTGCCTACCAGAGGGATGCCTACCAGAGGGATGCCTCGTATTATCAACTCGAGGAAAACATGGGAAAAAATCTGCCCAAAAAAGGCTTCGTAAGAAAAGATCAGCCAACTAACTGCACGCTAAAACACGTAATTAGCCCACCAGGACAAGATGATATGATTCTGAAGGCTCTGAGCGCTTTGGAGCTCAGGTACAACGGCAGCTGGCAAGCATAGCGTTACTCAAAATCCATAAGCGGCTTCATTAACTTATATGGCTGATCGAACAGCTTTTTGCATTAGATTCACCGTTCGTATAAATAATTCCTCATACTTTATTTTTTCGTGTTGTGCAATTGTATTTTGGTAGTATCTCACTAGAAAAAATACGTAAAATAAAGCAATTAAGACGCAAAAATTGTCTACTTGTTGAGTGAATCATCGTAATTATGGTCAACTAGACAGTTCCCGTGGAAATTACACGATTTAGATTTGACTAATTTGTAATTATTATGAAGATAAATGTATTAACGATATACGACTAATTATTAGACTTTAAATTAATACTCTCCATCAATATATACAGAACTTCCATTCTGTATCTTCTCTACCAATAACATGACCGTGTAAAAGAAGAAAGCTAATAACGGGAACGAATGGCGTATCTTATAGTGATCCGTCGCCTTTGGTATCCACAATACAATGCTTGTAATACATGCATACCCGTTCTGATTTCAGTTCAATAATTTTTCTTCAGTAATAGGAAGTAATGGGACGGACCCAATCAGATACAGAGAGATGGAGATACATAGTCTATCATATGTGTAAGATACTCTAGGATTATTACGGTTGTACAACAATCGTACGAGTGATCATAGTCAGACGAGCTTCGTGATTACAGAAGACCCAGCTTACTGAAGCTGAGCGAACTTTGTACAAACTTAGGTAAGTACAGTGTGCTACAAATTAATTATTTAGAAATGAATTAGATGAACCTGGTAGCAGATTACGATCATGTTTCAGTAATTATTGTGAATTTTGCATCTAACGGGGTCTGCTTGAAACATCTGTTTCTTGTGTGCCCATAACATCAGACAGTTGGTTTAAATTAAGGTAAATATAAGGTTAGGCCAATGAACGTACATGAGACTGATTGGATGTGATTGCATAAGCTTGATCAGTCCACATTTCACGGCACTATAACTCCTATCTCGCTTCAAAGCTCAGATATCATACTCGTGATCCTTCGAGTGCTCACACGCTCGTCCGGAGGATGACTCGAGTTGGACATCCCTCGGAAATTGAACGGGGGCTTCAGGGGCGGGTAAGTGTAGGTTATACGACGCGGCTTATTGTGGGCTTGTGGACCGTTGCTCTTGTATTTAGGTGCTGCTGGTCGTGAGCCGGACATGAAGAGGCGGGAGGTAAACCGTGTCGTGTCGTATCGTGTTTGTCTTGCTGAATGCATTACCTCACTCAGAAGAGCGTCAAACTAAATGTTCATAGAAACTGTTGCAAGCTTGTGTTTACCATTAACGTTTCTGCTTGTGATATACACGTTTCTGTGTTCAACATATACGCTTCTGTTTTTAACATACGTTAATGCGTTTGGCATGCACATTTTTGCATTTGACATACACGTTTAAAATAATTATTTATAGAAATTGTTTCTGGTTAATACGTTTGGCAAACCTGTTTCTGCAATAATATGTGCGTAAATATATGGGGAAGATCTTTCGCTTACGAAGAATAGCTTTGTTTATAAGAAAGCTATTGTAGCCGCCAGATTAAAGATACGGTGAATAAGTTTCAAGTGGTATGGTATGAGTATTATGCTGTCCATCTTAATCATGAAGTTAGCCAATTACAAAACTGCTTCTTCAGAGGTCACAGCATCCAGTTCTTCTGCCTGATTTCTCAACGCTCCACATTGATGAACACAAACTACGTCGTACGGTCGTTAGTGAAAAAATCTTCCTTCTGCTTTAAAGAATTCCTCTAAAGCTGTGAGACTGTTCTTTAGTTGTGTGGGACTCTCCAGCTGCGTGAGACTCTCTGTCAGCTGTGTATGACTATTCTTGAGCTGTGTTGGACTCTTCTTCAGTTGTGTTGAAAATTTTTGAGCTGTGTTGGACTCTTCTTCAGTTGTGTTGAATATTTTTGAGCTGTGTTGGACTCTTCTTCAGTTGTGTTGAATATTTTTGAGCTGTGTTGGACTCTTCTTCAGTTGTGTTGAATATTTTTGAGCTGTGTTGGACTCTTCTTCAGTTGTGTTGAATATTTTTGAGCTGTGTTGGCTCTTCTTCAGTTGTATTGAATATTTTTGAGCTGTGTTGGACTCTCCTTCAGTTGTATGGGACTATTCTTGAGCTGTCTGGGACTCAAACAATTGGTGTGCAACAAAAAAATGTGCGATGCTTTCCGGTCTTAAGTACGTAAAAATTCGACACTTACAATAGTATTGTAATCCAAAAGAGACTCTTCTGTACAAATACTTCACATTTATTCGAATTTAGATTTAGGTTTTGGTTATTTAAACCCTTGTTTCGAAATCTTTTAGAAATAATCAACAGAGTTACAGGTCGATCTAGTAATTTCCTTACTTCTACTCGACTTGATGCTTAGAAAATGCTGCTTGCATCTATTAATGAAATTAGTCCAATAAATTATTGATTGAGCATAGTAAAAAATTAATTAGTCCTCAGATCACAAATAATTCATATGAAAATTTGTCAGTCCACTTAGGGTACACAAATTTTTTAATCATGGTAACTAGTAATCGGGCTGAACAATGCATTTGAAAAGCCGCCAGCTAGAGATAGAATAGCACTCATCATCTTGAAGTAATAAGGTGAAGCAAGACTGGCCTATAATCTCGTCAGACGAAATACATCACATGTACAGTGTCGGTCTCACCTGTACAGTGTCGGTCTCACCTGTACAGTGTCAGTCTCACCTGTACAGTGTCGGTCTCACCTGTACAGTGTCAGTCTCACCTGTACAGTGTCGGTCTCACCTGTACAGTGTCAGTCTCACCTGTACAGTGTCGAGGAATGAACTGCTGGGTATCCGACCTGAAGATGATACAGTTATCAAAAACAGGATGATACATGCTTTTTCTTTTGGCTGTTCTATTTTTTTATGAGAAAAATACCTCACTCTGCAGTTCTTAAACCCTCGCTGCTACAACAGGGGTGAAGATCGATAAATCTCTTTGAATAATAATAATAATAAAAATATTTAAAGTAATCTTTAACACATAAATCATTTGGTCGAACACTGATACACAACCCATTTATAGCAGCTATAACAAGGGTTTTGATTGTGCCTGTTGTTTTCTTAGTTACACCAGTAAGTCGTCCCTTTCATATCTTCATTAGTTGCTCGATAGCTTAAACCTCATTTCGACACTACTACAGATCTTCCCTAGTTACGTCGTTATTATGGACAAAAAATATGTCTTCAATGATTGTAGTGTCGTGTAGCCTCCGAAGCGTGAGATGAGCACACCACAATAACAGGAAATGTTACAACGCCTCCCTTGGCTGCTCCTTACAAAGCTCTTCCCTCCTCAGCTCGCCCAGACATAATCACACACCCAGCACAAAGCACCGCACGTTACGCCCAGCACTGCATGAGACGAACAAGAAAGATAGTGAAGGAGTAATTGGAGGAGCGGTCGTTGTTAGGCAGGTAGGGTGGAAGGGAAGCTCCATGAGTTTCTGTGACTAAATCCTGATTTAGGTTATGTTATTCCAGGAAGGATAATTTAGTGAATCATGTTATTTAGAATGTCGCCTGAATTGGGTATGCAGTCTGGTATAAAAAATCGCTTCATCTTGTGTGGGAGGACCTCGGAAATCGGCCTGACAGGAACAAAGAGTCCATATAGCAAGAAAAATGACTCGTTTCCATTCGTGAGAATGATGTAATGTGGCCTCTTGCACTGAGAGAGATCTGGAATTTGATGTCATTCTATTATCTAGTAAAATTGAGTCAATAAATGACTTTCTGTTTTAATGGGAAAATCATGGGCTGTTTTGTGTGCCTGAAGAGTTGTGAAAAAATGAAAGTATTTCCTCAGAAGGCAATAAAACAAGAAACCAAGATTGAACTATGAATTCTTAATACCGGGATCACTGATACTCTAGAATATGGAATCTGAACAAAAGATTAATTTCCTGAAGCTTGTGATACTGTGCTATTTATATTTCCTATAAATTAGATTAATATGTAATTGAACGACTTACAGAACTTACAGTCTAAGCATTGCTTGTCGCAGGCGCAGTTAAGTTATTTTATTATTACTATAGCTTAAGCATCATACATTTCACCAAATAAGAGGCAAAGCTATTTATCCTTCTTTCCAGTCGCTCGCCATATCAGTTCGCTGATAAAAATGAATGAATATTTCTTTCGTTTCTCTTCGGGTCATTGGAATTAGTGTATTACAGAGATGCAAAATATATTTTGTGTCAACTAGACGATGAGCAATCAGGTTAAGCATAGATGTCTCTCACCGCCGTTAATAATATTGAAGTAACAAGCACAGTGGAGAACCTACGAAACTGGTTCATGTGCATGAAAATGATCAATGAAGGAAGATCATTTGCGTTCATAGGAAGCCAGCCCAATAAGGTGATCTAGGTGTTCGTGTTCCCGTGCGAAGCAATTCAATATCCGTGAATTTCCTTCCTGCCTGTTTTCTTGATCCCTGCCGGCCCGTCACCTGCCAAGCTGCGAAACTTGAACTGATCACAGCCCGATGCCGCTCACTGGCCCTGTGCTCGGCAGCTGCTGCTAGTCAATTCCTAAAAAAATTAATCAGTTAACTTTATTCTGAAACATCACACAGTACGATATAAATCCGCAGTACACGGAATTGGTTTTTCAGTTCTTAACGATAAGCTCGTATTATGATTAGTTATGATGCTCTCAGCCACTGTTCCTGGTCCATCGTAGTGCGACTTGAAATAGCTCATGGGGCTGGATGAGTTGGAAGAATGTCGTCAACCCGAGTGCCATGGCTACACGTAGCACGTGCATCTCTTCCACCGCTGCTCTGCAGACAACAGTGGCGACAATATTTGACCCCGAGCCTCCCATGTCTCAAGCAGGCGATACTCACCCCTCGACCACTGTAATGGCACCTAGTAAAATCCAATTTTTTTAACCTTTCAGTATTGAACCTTTTTACCTTTGCATTAGCTACTGCTTCCTCAAAATTTCTAACCCTTGACATTTACCCGTTATCAAAAATATATCCGTTTTCCTCATGCACCAATATTTTTTATTAATTTATCGGCCATAGCAGGAGCAGCTAAGATGCGGTCTAGAGCTTACTATCATCGCATGCGACACTCGATATTGAAAACAACTAGCCTGTTGATACTAAATGAAAACCGGATACGCTATTGTTTTCATTATACTATGCTCGAACTAGGTGGAGCCAGACGTAGCATCAATGCTGTTATGTATTTTGTCTTTCACTGAAGATTTTTTACAGTTGACATCAAATCAAGTAAATCTGGTACTTGAAGTGCAGCAAATGTGAAATTCAGATGCCGCAACTTTAAACAATCTATAGAAAGCTGGCCGAGAACTGACCTTTACCTTCTGATATTGAACATTTTTATAGCGAATCAATATCTACGTTTTAAATTTTGAACTTTGCAAAAGTATCTTGATGTCAACAGAAGTTTAGCAGCTATTCAGCTATTTTACGAGCAATATTTCATCTCCGTGAATTTTTACAACACTGCTGTTGTGAGAGGGCCATACAATATTTACGGCTTATTCCTGTTGCCATATTCTATTCTATTCTAATATCATGATTCAGTGACGATAAACTTACAGTAGGAATCTGCACAGTAGGAATAAAAAGCAATTTCAGATCTATTTTGAAGCAGGTCACTTCGTAGAATAGTTTGTCAAATTTAATTTCAAGCTTTCTTAAATTTTTTTAAATGTAAACATCGTCGATGAGAAAAACTTGCAAATTCGGTCACTGAATTCCTAAAAAACTTTGCCTCTGTTCAGTACGTGCAGTTGCGAGCTTCTGTGATGTTCACGTGTGTTGATGCAGCTTGTAGAGGAGCCATGAAGTGTTGGAGAACCTGACACCAAAGTGAAACCCAATTTAAGCCTTCCTTGCCTCCCTAACTGCACGATATTGGTGATACCGAGCACCTTGTGGTGCTGCTAGCTTCCAGCCTCTGGGTTCGAGACTCGACATTGATCTCTCGGAAAACGTGTCAAAACTTTACTTTTCTACGTTGAAAATTAAAATACTCTCACATGTTTATGTTGTTGAATAATTGCTTAACTTCGTTAAGGAACTGAAATGAGATGCTTGGTTTTAGATTGCCCAGTTATGAGTGCAGTTGATCTTGAATTATTATTATATTAATTGTTATTACTCCCTCCAGACCGAAATATTCGGTCCATATCAGTTTTGAAGTTGGTCGGAAATATTTGATGAATACAAGTTTAAACTCTTACGGAAGGTTTGTTTCAAAGAAAATATAGATTAACTTAATCATATACTTCATACATTATCAGAATACATTAAATTAAAATGTATTAACAAATAAAAAAGAACATTTTCATGATAAATAACAATTCTTAAAATATTTACTCAATACTTGTTAATTTATCCTTTTATTCTTATGAGATCTTGATTGAATTTGGAAAAATTCTTTTTCTTCTGAACTACATTTTCGACAAATGTCTGTAATTGTTGCCACCGTCAGCCAAAAATAATTTGTTCCAATGATTGCTGGAAAGTAAGTAAAATGTTGTTCAATTCTGATCTCTGAAAATTTTCACTGTTGTCTTTCACTGCTTCAATTAAATTATCAATATTAATTGGAGCTTTTTGGTGCTGAAGGGATTAGATTGAATTGAAATAACCTGGGTCACGTGCATTCAGGTCTGGAGTGTTTGGAGGCTGGTTAACGTTTCAGCTTTCGAGCTTTAGATCCCTCCAGTAGAGCCTGTAATACTGCTCTTCGTTCAGGATCGGTTAGATCTTTTGTGTGTTGTTCATGCGTGTACTTTGCATTAACATCATCTTGATGTTCCAGAGTTATTAAATTACTACAGGTAGTTAAAGAAAAATTTAAGTATCATCTGGGAAAGAAAGAGACTTAATTATATTCACCATAGCCACTTATTTACCTTAATGATGAAATTTTAGTTGAACACGCTTTAAACAATCGTTTATTGTGCAAAATAATAAAAGCTATTCATGAAAAACTACAACGCGGACACTTTTCTACTAATCCACCCAATATTTCCGACCGAAAGGAGTATTATTTATTATTATTATATTCCTGGTTAGTTGATCTTGAAATGTATTGACCACCACTATTTGGTTTCTGTGATTACGTAGTTCAACGCTCACGAACAATTCAACATGATATACTGGGAAATTTAATACAACTTCGTTCATTGTTAAACTATTGGCACAGTAGGGAAAAAAGCCTAAGGCTGTTGATATGAAATATTTACAAAAATTCTACTTCTCTTGGTTTATAAAATCCTGTTCTGAAACGATCAACAACTGTGCGTGCGCTGTTAATAGTCGTTTCGTTCACGCATCCACGAGAAGGGTTTTATTATTGAGCAAAATTGTGTTTCAAACTCCCTTGATTATTCTTTAACGACGAAATGCACAAAGGATGAAATCATTTGTATGATCGGATGAATGTTTATTAGCCTATAAATGATGGTGACACTACAGCATGCCTGTTTATAATATGATTTATGTAGGCAAGTTTCCTAAAGCTAGACGGTTGTTTCTTTTAGAACAAAGAAAATTGAAAAAGTCTACCAACTCTCATATTAGGTCAAACAATTCCTCGGGATCCGATCCAGTAAAAACAAGAACCCTTAAGCCACTTTAGGCTAATGTCTTATCAATGACCTGAAGTTTATCTGAATAAAATGTCGGTTAGCTCTGTTGTGGAAAAACTGATCTCTCAGAGTATTATGTATCTTAGGAATATCCTTATATGTGTAGTGGAAAGGAAGCTTTGAGTTTTAAGGAGTTTTTTCGCTATGGATTTCAAATATTTACCTATTCATGAAATAAGACGTTGCTTTGAATACTAAAAATAGACTATTTTATTACGGCAATTTAGCTGGAACTTTCTTTGAAGCCAGAAGAGGGTGAAGTCGTGTTCGATCAGCCAAGGAGACCTGAGTTACTCTGGTGAACTAATTTCTCTCAGGGATTTGAATGAGTGAAATGAATTATGAAATTATCGAAAGATTTTGTAGGTTTCGGCTTCCTCCTGCTACGTCAAGTGAATGGGGTTTTTGTTCCGCACCCAAACTAATAAAATAAGCTAAATTGAAGACTATCATATTCTACTTTTATTTTGTTTTTGTTCGTACCATCCTAACGTGCAGTAAAATTTTAATGCTTTTAAAGGTTCCAGGAAATACGAACTTCTCTTTTACCTCTTCGTCTGAGTTTTTTACCTATTGCTAATGCTAGAGAGAAGTTCCTATGCTTCGTCCCAAACTTGTTTCTTTTGATCTCGTGGTAGCACAGAGAGGAAACTCAGCAATTTTATTCTCAGATTACATGACCGTGAAAAACTACGACGTTGTCCACCCTAGGGACATTGTTTCTCACTGCAAAGGGCAAATTGCGTAATATTTGAGAAAGTTTTTTTTTAGGAAAATGCTGGCCGTACAAGACTCAAACGCAAAAAATTTGTACGTTGTAAGATCATTTGTCTTTCAATTTTTTAGGGAAATGCTGGCTATAGGGGAATTGAATGCAAGAAAAATTGTACAATGTTGTAGGAACATTGGTCTCACAGACGTAACTGCGGAATTATTGAAGTTCTGTTTCAACACTTGTGAAGACATCGAAGGTGATCATGCAGTATCTTCAAGAGCATGAAAAATTATTTTAATCATAAGGCAAGAAACCATGAGAAATTTTTTTCGGGGACCTGTTATTAATTCAGAGCTGAAATTTCCTGAAAAGTGAAATGTAATATTTTTAGAAAATGGACTCATCAAATTTATTTTTTCCTATTCGAAGCCTTGAAAATTTTTGTATTGTTAACCAATCTGGAGAACTTCTTGTGAGCTACAAAAGGTGTGATAGATACCTAGTTTTATTTATTCTTCATTGACTACGATGTAAAGAGAAACTCAAATGAAGTTTACTGTTAGGTAATAAATTTGCTCACGATATGTCAAAGTAAAGAACATCTTTAATGAAATTAGAATACGCTGCCAAAATGGAGGAAAAGTTAGGCAAAAAATAGTGCGTGAAATTTAGTAGCTGCAATTTATATTTCAAATTTGCGTTGTGTATAGGAACTTTTATCAAGTGCTGTGGAACTCAATTTGTCCAATGATATTCAAAAGAAACTCGATCGTGTGACTCCATTCTCAATTAATTCTTTTAGAATTTTTCAAGTGATGCTTTTGAAGAATCAATATCTGTTGGGTGGAATATTTTAGTGGAGTTAGAAACTAATCCGTGGACAGAAAGTTCGCATTTCATCATCAGCAATGCAGTGAATTTGTGCTTTCGTTCATGGTGCAGGGCAGTGTGCGTGATGGGACTTTTTACAGTTTCACTATTGTCTTTAACATCGACAGTATACACTTCTAACTAATCCCTATTTTCTAAGTACGAACTCACGTTACTAAGAGTATTCTTTTAAGATTCACTCAAGTTCGACTAGTTTTAACCACTGATTTAGGATGTGCATCTAGTGTACTCCGTCTGCAAGAAAGTGCATCTCATTTGCACCATGACAACTCAATGTCTTCTTCCACATTAATCCCATCTACCACTCTCTACCTAAACCTATTACGCCACTGCAACGTAACAGAAATTTGCAGATCATTTCTGAAACAGCAGGCACTCGAAAACTTCAACATGCTCCTTAGTCTCAAATGCTGTTGCATCCTCCACTCTCCAGCCAATACACTTCGCCTCTCTTGCTCAAGTCCAAAACTTTGAGCTTAACTTCCTCCTCAAGTTACAGTCGATTCCGACGTGACAAGTTTCGGGAACGCCTTATAAAAATGAACAGCAGGTATTTGTCCGAGTGCAAACTACACTCCGACGCAATTGAATTAACGCAGCTAGGTTTGCAAGAAAATGAAAGACTCGAGTTTAGCTGCATTACGAAAGGTTTCTGTGTTGTCAATTATTCTTTCTGTAAGTTCTTTTACGTAAATTTGTGCAGTTAGTGAGCAGTGCTTGTGTTCTTGTACATGTCTTTTATCGTTGCCTAATGTTACCAGTTTTACTCTTCGTATTAGGGTGCAGAGAGCAGTGTTGCATCACATGTTTGAATGTAATTTTAAACTTGCATCACATCACAAGCATGAGAAATGAATAACTGAAAAAGCTACGGAATACAACAGAAAAATTAACTTTTATACAACGGTACGCATACGTCATTTACTAACCCTTAAAAACTTTCACGTAGAGGCCATATATTCACCTAAAAACCCGTTGATGAAGAAACCTGATAATCTGAATGCGACGAGGGTGCGAGTTCTTGCCGACCTCATGCACTGCCAGTGCAATCAACCATACAGCTCTCAAAAGTGTGAAATTTTACTTGAGATCTACTACAAGCTATTTATTGCCCCAGCTAGAACAATACATGTCTTTCACGAGTATTTTGTGCCTCATCAACATGTTGGATGCCATACGCCACGGCCACGCGCCAGCGTCCACATCCTCCTACTCACGTACGGACTCCAGAAAAATGTTTTTCTGCTGATCGAAGAAGCAGCTGTTTTCCAAGTTAAATTAATTATCAAACCATTTATGTAATAAATATTTTAAGGGAATAGAAAAATATTTTCAAGATTTAAGGCTAGTACGGATCTTGAGTGCCCTTTTGTCGAAATATACATGTACGATGAGTATGAACATGTACCATGCTTAACAGAATAAAATCATGAGGAATTTTTGAACGATGCAGATCTGACGCATCATGCACTATAGGGTTAATACCGACACAACATTAAGCTTCGATCAATTGTTCGAACAACTGGTCATGACCATGAATCGAGTGTAATATTTTTTCATTGCCGTCTAAATCATCGAAACTTGGATCGCTATAGCTATTTCCTTGTCATTGCAATGTTTTTTTTAACTTGTATGGGTAGGAATATACATGAAGGACGCTATCATATCTGGTCACGCTAGTAAGAATGGTGCAGGTGTTGTTCCTAGACGTCCTCCTTGACGTATTGCGAGTAAAGCCTCGTGTGGCAAGACACTGCTTCACACGCAGCGTCGAAATGTTTGTCCCAACAATAATTGTATCATAATAATATTATCATCAGTCCCTTTTTAGAACCTCTACTATCATCAAGGCATAACATGAAATAACTGCTAGAAACAATCACACGACGGATGATGTAGGAGCTTGTGCACCTTGCAGGGCTGCACAAAAGTTCAGCGTCTGCCTCTAATCGGATTACAACTGACGGCCACAACTGGTCACAGCTGCAGACGCAGCATCCGTCACGTGCTTTGTTCACCGTCAATAATTTTGCTGTGTGAACGCGGTAACATATTTCAGTGATACAGAGCTCTGACACTGTATTTCTCTAATGTATATTCATCGTAATGCTCGCCCCTTATTCTTACAGAGCAGTTTTTTGTGTTGTCTGACCTTGACGTTTTTATGAGTGCATGGAAACTGTGAGCGTTTATTTAGTTTATGACTTAGACTACTAAACAAATGTTCCATGTCCTCGATTTTAACCCAGGTGTTGATTTTGTGAATTTCTTTCGGCATGTAATACAGTGCATAAGAAACGAGTAAAATTATTATCTTAATTTTCTTTTTCGAAATACTCTTTTAATATTCATAGCATTGAGATGAGTTTGCTGCATCGCCTTCAGGTTTCCATTAACACTTACAACTTCAATGTCTCATTATATAATATGTTTCCCCTTTTAAATTACCATGAAATTAACGCCGTAGTTCCATCAGTTTAATTTCTCAGGATGTTAAAAACTTAGCACTGCTTTAACTTTATAATTTAACAGCAGTATTTCTTTCACTATTGCCCATATTATTTTTTATTTAGTGATTATTTATGAAACAAACCTCACGAGGACTAAGAGCAACGGAAAAAAATAACGGTGGAAGAGCTTGGACGAACTGATCCTTCGTGTCAGGAGACTGACGCTGCTTGCATCACAGCACACGGCAAGTAACAAAGCCAAACTTTTTTTGTTGTTTACAAACGGTGACTTGAGGGATTTGCATTAGCGGCCCTTCAGCCGGTTGGAACGTTTCTGAGACTGGTGAGACCAGAGTGAGGCAGCACGTTCAAGCATCTCACTCGGAATATTACGTATTATATCTTACGGGAGTTTGTTATGCTTGTGTATTGCAGGGTATATCTTATACCAGGTATTTTACTCGCTTAGTGTCTTTGAAGGTACGGTCTCATTTTCTGGTTTGTGTGTAGTAGTGTATGGTAGCTCATTAAATGGTGTTTGAATGTGTTGTCATGCGCTTGTTTGTGTCCAGTAGCCTGTAGTAACGTAGCAAATGACATTGATTGCGTTTTAAATCATGTAATGTACTATGCTTCTCGAAATCTACTTTGTACTGGTCAATTTTCTCGCATATAAGGTGGTATATTTTCTTGACAGCTTTTAAAAAAAATTGTTTGGAACCTCGATTTCAAAAATCTTGGTGAGTTTTCTTTGTCAGTAAAAAGAATAACTTCAATAATAATTATTGAGACTAGTGACGCGTATTAAAAATGGTCGTATAAATCAACATCACTTTCTAGAGATTATATTTCTGTGAAAAATTATTCTGTAGTCAAGCTCATGAATTCTGCGCTGCAATTGTCATTGATATTGATTGCGAGGTTTGTTCATGAAGCCAAGCACGCAACGTAGGAATGACAAATGCAAAAATATCAGAAACCTGTAATAGTCATCACTGCCAGACTATTACTTGAACTTGTACCCTCAGAACCAGAAGTGGTCAATACAGGCCCAATGCAAGTGCGTTGTTGTAGCATCACTCATGAGTAACTTATGTTCTTTACAACCTCCTTGCAATGGCCAGGTACAAGACTTCACAATATTCTGAGGCCGTCCAGTGCGGCAATCATTTCCTGCTTCATATTCCGGACATGGGTAATTAATTATATCGATATTTTCATGTTTCTCATTCATGCCAATTGTTGTTTTTAATTAACATTGTCTCAAAAACTATTAATTGTATTCGTAGTATAAGTAGTGAATAATATTGTTCAAACGAAGACTTCTGAACTCAAAAATGTTACAGATTTTCCTCATATTTTGTTTAATGGCATTAACCTAAACTCCAATAATAGTTATATTCTAAACGGATGTATGCCATTCATTTCTCATTAATATTATTAGCATGAGTTTCGCTTTTCAGTCCTTTTTCTTCATAGTAATAAAATCGTGAGCCTTCGGGCGTTGGTAATGAATCTTTCAGTACACAAATCAATAGCATTCGTAGCACAGCAGTTGCTGCAATTGGTCTAGGAGAGACACGCGCGACAGCTCGTCAGGCACATAATGAGGAGAGCGATGCGTCATTTTGACGTATGTCACGTAATCAAAGGGTCGTCTACACGCAGCACTCCCTTGAGTTATGGGTCCAATGAAACGTGACGCGCACTTTCTCAGATTTGTCATTTTCTGTTGAGATCGTGCTCAAGACTGTGCCTTGCCAAACTTAGTTTCGCCTTAAAGTTTGGTGATGTGAACTTTCTCTTGATTCCAGTTTTGAATCAAAATTCTTGAAAGAAATGTCAAACGCTGTTCCACACAAGATGGTAACCACTCTAACGGGTTGAGCAATGTTTCTTGCCACGTTACTTTTCCATTAACAGTCTTTCTTTCAATATTGGTACTCACCATTGCCAAGTGGTTAGTGATTTCTGCCAGTGCTTCAGGTTTCAGATTACGAGGGTTTGAATCCCAATGCAGCCCTTGAATTTTCTATGATTGCTCACTTGTCTCAAAATGTTGGCATTAAAAACTTTAAAAACTATAATTATATCATGTTTACCTGAATAGTATAAGGTTTATCTCTTTTCATCAGAAACTGAATTTCGTTAAACCTCATTGCCATAGTGCGAGTGCAACCATGTTTGGCATGATTCACATTTAGACGCAACGTCAACATGTCGGTACCGACAACTGTACTTGGACAGGCCTCAGAGGTTGACTCTGCGCACTGAAATATTGATTTAATATTGAGTAGCTCGATGCCTTTCGTGTAAAATTCATTTTGCGAGTTTCATACAAAGATTATGTCAGTATAAAATCAGTACGCTGAAGCTGAGATGAAGCGTGTGTGGTGCATCTGAACTATATTCTTTTTAGGGCCATCAGTCACGGACAGCGACAGGTTCATGGTTGGCTGTTGATGTGAAGTTATTGACTTGTTAGTGACTAGGGGGTCTGATTAGTAATGAATCATTGTTTTGAAATTTGGAAGAACAGTACTGCTTTATCAAATATAACGTTTTGATTTAGATGTTTATTATTATTTACGGAGTTGAGATTGGAAAAAAAACTGTTTGAATGTTGGAGAGATAAAATAACTGCGTTGCATCAATACTTAGCTTATTATCAAACTGAAATTGAAATTAGTATTTTATTCTTGTTAGTCTACAGAGAATGCAAAACGTGTTTTGGTTTCCTAAAAAATGCAACTGACATCCAACGCCAGATTGTAAAAATATTGTGATGATTATCGAGAGCAAACTAATAAACTCTGGTCGTTACTTTGAAGCTTAAGTAACAAATTGAATCTTTGGCCTGTTTTATACGTTAAATAAAGAATTTTTATCCATAAATGGTGTGCTGTAGTAAGCACTAAAATTTCAACTTATTTTCATAAATTTTGACATGACACGGTCTTATGTCAACTGCAAAGCGCTCACTGCTATCCTGTCTAATGCTGTGCTATATTTTCCAGTATTTATTGAGTCCTTTCTCATCAGCAGCATTCCAATGAGTCGTGTTCAACGATGTGAAATATAATTATTATATAAACTGCAATGACGGACTACCAGAGGTTTGTACTCCAAAAGTAAGATACAAACTTTTAGAAATTGGTGTTGACTCGTATTCTGCAAGTCAAAAACAGTTGTTGACAAACATCAGTGAATACAAACTGAGATTTGAACACAATTTTATCAGAATCCCTAAATTCGACTGATTGGAATTTTTTGTTCTACGATTGTCGTAGATTTTACAATAAACAAAAAATTCTACTTGCGCTGTTAAGAAGATCAGAATTGTTTCGAAATTGATGCTATTTCTTTATGGTTAATGAAACTACTACCAATAAATTATTGGTTATCATAATTTCCTATAAATGCCTGTACAGTGAAAACTAATTACATGGTAAATGTTTACTTTCTCCACCATTCCAGTTCCTGTACATCCAGGTGTATTTATCGTCGAGCTGAAGACAGTTCAATAGACTCTATCCTTACGTCGTTCATCAATCTCGATCTTGATTTCATTTCATTCTGGGAAATAGAGCATCTATAAGCACTAAGTTCTTCAAAGACTCTACGAGGTAATAAAGCATGTGGTGCAATAATTAGAAATAGAATGTCAGGGTTCTCAGTGAGTTATTATAGAGTCTTTATCAGCATAATGTCTTGTATTTTTTACGCTGAAATAAGTGAGGTCGCACAAAGCGAGACTACTGGTAATTCTTAGTGGGAAAGATAAAGCGGAGCCACGATGTCCATCTTGGGATTAAAAATTCAAAATGGAATTCCTTATCTGTTTGTTTTTCACCTTAAAAAAAACAACTTAATCTAAAGGAATTGCTGAAAGTTGAATCAGGTAAATTAATTAAGATAACAGTTTAAAATATTGAGAGCGACTAGTTTTAATTTTTTTTTAATGGCTACCATTTCACTTGCTCGCAACAAAATGTCAGCTTGAAACCCTGCTCTGATTCGTAAATGAAGATTGATACGCGGTTGCAAAACCCTCAAATCTAACCAATCTCTTCTCAACCCTATGCTAGACCCAAGCTTTCTCTTGTACTATCATGCTGAATTTTGCAACCAATATTGTGTTGTTCGGGAAGCCAAATTGGGGCTTAATTTTTTGAAGGTTTCCTTCACCGCAAGAAATACACAATAAACTCTTATGGAAACCCTAGTAGAGAGTCACTCATTCACCTTGCTTCACATTTCAGCAGCGAAGAATTGCAACCATAACCAATCACGTAACAACCACGTGATCAAAAATAGTGGAAAAATAAACGTGTGCGCCCACACGATGTACGAGCACGTCAAAAGGAGAACTTCCCTCATTTAAATATTGTTTCCATAATTCTCTAACGTTCCACACGCCTTCGTCCTAATCACTACAATTGAAAGCTCTCAAAATGGGAACCTTCCTTTGCAACGTTTGTACTCTGGCAGGGTGTTCCCCTTCAACTGTGAACTGAAATAGAGAGACGCCCAAAATGGATCTTTGGTCTGCAATTATTGAAAGACGAGCTCGTTTTTTAGGGTCAGTCTAGCGTGTATTGTTTGGAGCAGGCAACGTAAAATGATACTTTCCTGCCCCTCAAACTGCAGGACTGATGGGTTCTTGTCAGGGTATTCTCTGACGTGAACTCCTTTTGTGTCCTGTTGCCCCTTATATTCTGTAGGATTTTCAAGACTTAACTCGCAATACAAAGTAGGTCAGAAATTGTGTCCTTTTGTATTGTGATTATTTGAGAGAATATTACCACAGAGGAATCCAATATGAATAAGTGGTATGCCTAAAGTTATTTTTTTTAAGAGGTACTTAGTGCTTTTGATGCCAGTCTTGTGCATATATCTTAGTTGTTTCTATATTTTCGTATGAATCATAATACAGAGAAAACTTCCCACGCATAAAAATATGAACTTGTTGCTATTTTGTCGCATTTTACTTCTTGTAGATTCATGTGTCAACTGTAATGATGAAACGAAGAGACTCAGCCTAAATAATATGAGATGAATAACTGGCTTTCTGGTATGTAATGTCTTGCACTTGAATTCAAGGCTCTGTTCGTTGTCTGTATTAAATGTGGACAACGAAAGAAAAATAACTAAATCACCCACTTTGTTATTGACATAAATTAGAACCGAGCCTTTCTGTATCTCATGTGCCGACAGTCTATGTAAATCAAATCTACTAACTGCGTTAGCTCATATGTTAGTGTCGGACTAAACGAAACCTTTTCATAAAAATAACACTTAAATAGAGGTGTTTAGGCTGGATGATATATCCCGTAAACAGCTAGACCACTGAAGTGATGGATCTGAGAAACCATTTCTGTGTTTATAATACTCTTTTTATATTATGGCTTCGTATTTGATCTTAGGGTAAAGGATTATGTATTGTACTTTCGGCTACAAGTTTGTAGTTCAGATTTTTCTATTGAAATGATTTGGCACAACATAGAACTCAAATTGAATACAATCTGCGAGGGCTAGTCGAATCCGTTTTTGTTTTGTACTGCATTTGATTTTCCCATCGATGCGTTGTTTATTTTTTCCGTAGTTGTAAAATTTTATTTAAGAAGTTCTTTTGATCTCGAACAAACTTATTGCATTGCGAGCAACCCCAACAACAGTACCAATGAAACAAAAGAAGAACATCACTGACTCAATTTATGGTAATAGGCAGGCAAAACTTCTAATGAAAGTTGCTACTGTTAGGTCGAAGTTTGCTCTCAGCACTTCTTTATTCATCACACTGAGTACCAGTAATTCTAGTGAATAATTTTTTTCAAGTTTTTCAATGAAAGTTAATTTACATTCTCAGTATGGAACAAAAGCTCCATCTATATCCCCATTTATTATCTGCAGAAATGCTTTATAAAAACTCTGTATTGAAAATTTGCCTGAGTAAAACCTAAATCCTTTGTTCAGGTCAAGATTTTCGACGAACAAGCTTCGTCAATAGCTTCCAAAGATAATTTTTTAAATACAATATGAATAACGTAACCGTTTCTTGTAGCATAATACTGTTCAGAAAATAGTGCCTATTCTGAAAATCTTTTAAGTATTCTAAAGGGGCTGGAAAAGTGTTTCATGTTGAATTAGTTTTATGAGTAAAGCAATCAACCTTTTCTCTCCTAATAGGAGCGTGTCTCACGTATATATTTTTTTAAATACTTAAGTTAATTTTCTTTACTTAAAATTACTTCGGATGAGACAAATCAGGGTTACAGCATTTATTCATTATAATTATTTTAATTTATTATAATACTTTTGAGACATATTTGTACCATGCTTGAAAATCATATGTAACGATTTTAATAACCTATCATATTGAGTCAGGTAGTCTATGGATGTCATAAGAAGTAGGAAACGTGAAAAAATATACTAAATGTTGATTGTGCAAAACTCGGAGCGAAAGGGCTAATAACACAATTATATCTCTTGAAACAATGCTAATCATATGCAATTATTAATTAAATTATTTTTTTTCCTGTGCAACAACTCCCTGAAATACAATGAAGATATTCATG
The DNA here is from genome assembly GCA_006783055.1 of Trinorchestia longiramus. NCBI lineage: Eukaryota > Metazoa > Arthropoda > Malacostraca > Amphipoda > Talitridae > Trinorchestia > Trinorchestia longiramus. The sequence continues at coordinate 228,569 of VCRD01000345.1, read as the reverse complement.
AAAGAAGGAAACTATAGATTAAAAATAAAACATCTAATTTCATCTCGTTGGACATGCAACAAGAACGCCATTGAAATGCAACGTAGATCTGAATGAGCAACTTTGAAGAGAGGACAGCGTTACTTAAGAAAACATCAGATTTTATCTCACTCAAAATATGAATAAAGAAATCGCCTGGCCCACCCATGAGAAGAGTCCTGAATGATAATATGGCACGAAGCTCGGCGCTGTGGAAAACTGAACAGCTCTGAGCAAATTGTTTCGTTTGTGTTAGGAGCTTTATTGTCGTAGCCTTGTTTGTTGAGCTGTATTCTCTTAAAAATAGCCGTGGGCACGCGCTGATATCCAAGCATAAGAATACAATCTAGACTTTTTCCTTGTTATGATTTCCATTATGAAATGTTTAAATACTGTCTCGAAATCTTGGTAACATTTAACACATGTTAAAGAGTGTTGTTTTATTGGACTATCAGAAATGTTGCTTTATTCTGTTGAAACAATGTAATCTAGTTTTTTCTTGCATTGAGCACACATGAATTTGTTGATCGATACACATCTTTCTTCCCTGAGTATGAAAATATAATGAATTTTTTGGATGTAAATTTCTTCTATACCTAAAAAAAGACAAAACAGTTATTTTATATGATCGAATTTGTTTGCAGAATTTTATTGTCAAATTTTCATGTTTTGAATGGCTAGGTAACAAACATCCTTAATTGGGTTCAACAGGTTCACGTATTGTTGCTGAATTGAGAACAGGAAAATTGTGGAAGCTGATCTCTGAGACCTTCATGCTACTTACCACTCGAGTTGTGTTGCATTTCTTTTCAACGATACAAAGAGTCAGTCATGATGGATGAGTTTTTTTTACTGAACTTCAGAAAGCCACTTTTCCGAACTAACTCAACTGCACAAATTCGTTTCTGATATTCCCGACCTTGCACGCGTGAATTGAACTTTAACTTGAAATTTTTCGGAACTTTAGAGTAACTTTTATTGTGGAGCAAATAGACCGGTCTCAGCGTTTTTTGATGCATCCGTATTTTTCCTTCCATATACTATTCCCCCACAAAAAACTTGTTTTAAAATGGTTCTTTCTAAAATTTTAATAATTCCATTTTCGATATTGATCAGCATGTCCTTCAAAACATTTGATTCACTTGAAAACAATACCAGCGTTGGTAATTCACTCTTATTCTTTCATTAACTTCCTCGATCTTCCTACACAAACACAATAGACTACGAATTTTCAGTTTTCTTATTAGTTGCTCTGCCGAAATTTGTGCACGCCGCGTAAAATCGTATTTTTCACGCACATGAATTACACAGACATCAATGCCATGAGTGCGTTGGCTTGCTAGACAGTACCATGTAATTTGGTAATTGTAGACCTGGAATTTCTCAGGCAAGTCGAGATCACACGAATTTTAAAAGCTACGGATCGGCGTCGCTCTCTGGCGAGTTGAACGTGATCCGTCAAAACTTGGCCTCCAGTTCCACAGCTGTCCCTAGCTAAGTGATCACCGTCCTAGACACAACAGCGGGATTTTCTAAATAAAAATTGTCTCGCTGCGTTTTTTATGTGTCTGAAGCTGCAAACACAAGCAGAAACACTTTTAAACACTTCGGTTAGTAGATTTTATCTAAATTTTGAAATTTAAAGCTAGTTTTCCCGGCCTGGCTTGACTGTTTTATCAATTTTCAAAATCCACGTTGACATCAGGGGTGAAACTGGGTTAAATTTAATGAAATAATGATATTATCACTCAATACATTCAAGGTGAATTCTACGATAAAAATCAAAAACCTCATAATCTATCCATCATATTTTCAACCAATTTTATCAAGAAAGTCTTAAATTTTCCTTACTCCTTTTTCACTGTGCTTTAACTTCATCTCTTCCTGTACTTGTTTACAAATATTACATAACAGCTCACATCATTTGAATGGTGCGAGGCTTGCGCTGTGTATGCAGTATTTAAATGTCTGTTTCTAGGGGACTTTTCTTTATTAATTGCGCTCGGTCCCAAACATGACATGCGCAGCCAGAACTCACAGCATGCCTTGCATGTCTTTTGTCCTGCAGTATGAACTGCTAGTCTGCGCATACACACACACATTCATTCCAAGTTTTCGCTGGGTGTAGACGTATAATTTCTTGCCGCGAGTTCACGTTGTGCAAACATTGCGTGCCTCAACATTCACGCTGTCAACAAAGTTAAGCAAAGCTTCATAGCTTCTGCAACTATTTCTCAATAACCGACTGAGCGCATAGTGCACACCTCATTTAAGATTATAAAATTTTTCAGAGGAGCGAAATAACTTCCATTGATTCAGAGTGACTGAAATATCTGCTTGTGAGTCTGAGCTTCAGCTCTGCGCTCAGCTGGATGTCCATGAAAGCAGGTATTTAAGATATGTTGATTCTCATTTAATATTTACTATTAATAAAGCTATTAAGCACGACTGCATTATGCTGGAGGAACATACAAAAAAAATTCTGTGATCACTGGTATACGTGTTGCCAATTTTTTTGGCAACATTTACTTAAAACCTACGAAAATTCTTTGAATTTCTCTCTACAGGTCTCTACGGGACATGAATGCATGATTATTTACCTGTAACTGGATTTTCAGCTCAGTACCGTAAGAATAGATAGTATTTTCTGCATAAATTGTCTGCAGTATGCAGTTTTCAGTCCGTGCAAAGTGAGTATAATACGGATATTTTTGTTAACTGCTAATACGAATACAAACCTAATAATTTCCTAAAATTTAAATGAGTTTTGTAATCATTTGAGAACTTGGTTCCCATTTTAATATGTATTATTTAATTATTACTCTAACTCACACTCCTGAAGATTAGCACGACTTTATATGCAAAATGTAATTCGTAGTCATGGTACGGCACAGTAAATTTACGTATATTCATGAAGCTGTATCGCTAAGGATCACTGAACTGAGGGCAAATTAAGCATTGAGATCTCACTGTGAGAGAAAAAATAGGACTTACAGGTAAAAATCTTAGACTTAACTTCTACCTAGAGTGAATAACAGTCCATGGTTAGAAGCTATCTTTCAATGGATTCTCTTAGCACAGTTCCCAATGCAAGATCAGTTTACACGACTGCATACATGAAGCAGCCAGATCACCACCACATTACAAAATTAGAACCATGGACTAGGTCTCTAATGAAACCACTTTTACGGCCGTGCTACAAAATCAAAACCACTGATTACATCTATTATTTGATACTCTTTCACAACTGTTTCTTGAAATTTGAACCATGAACTACATCTTCCATAGAATCCACTTTCACCGCCGTATCTCGGAATCAGAACCACCCAATGCTCTGGCTCCATTCTTCTTCATGAAGACACCTCCCAGCACTCCGCTGTCTTGGACGTTCCATAAAGAGCTGTTTTCAACGGTGCCATTGCTCCTAAAGAAGAAAGAATACCTTCCGTAATGCACAGCTAGAACGTAGCATATGTGGCTGCAAGGGGCTGCTGAACTAACTGTGGAGTAGTCTGACACTGCTTTTGTTGATGCGTGACGTCATTGCTTTTGTTGTCGTTTGCTGCTGCTTTTCGTTTTGCTAGTTGCAGTTGCTGCTTAATGTTGCTACTTCCATTATCGCCTGTTGCTACTTAATATTGCTGCTTCTGTTTCCATTTTTGTTGCTGCTTGTTGATTTTACTTTCGTTGCTGCTTTTGCAGCCGATTTTTGTTGCAGTGTGTTTTACCGCTAGCTGTTTCTGTTTATTGGTTTTGCTTATTCCTACCACCTTTCCCTTTTGCTTGCTGCTTCTGCTTGCTGCTTCTGCTCTCTGCTTCTGATCCCTATTACTGATTTTTTATTTCATCGCATTTTAATCTCCATTTTTGCTCACGCCCACTAAACTACAGCAAGTAAAACTGCAGCTGGTGAGACCGTCACCCGAGCGACCCGGAAGATCGGCCACAACCCGGCCTGACAGAATGAGGTGCGTGGCACTGCCTCTTATGGCCGACCTGGGTGGTCTCTGTCTCGACGTGTGGGCTGAATTAGCCAGCGTGGATCATGAGTGGGCTGACGTGCTTAATCTACTTAAGTTGGAAATATCGGCCAAGATGAACCCTGCTGTAATGATTCAGGAATAATTGCACAGCGGACAGGGTTCTCAAAATATTACCGCGGGTGTGACTTGATTGGCTGGAAAGGATTGGGACTTTAGAGATAATTCATAACCTGTGACTGCTGAATACAAACGCGTTGTAGTCAACTGTTGTTTTTAGTGCTGTCTGTGATTTTCTCTTTAAATTCTTGCCTGAGTGGTTTGTTGGAGGCTCTTTCAGAAAGATCTAGAAAATGTGAAGCTTTGATTCCTAAAAAATAGTAATCTGGTTGAATTGAAGAAATAATATTCATTTTACTGATAATTACGATACTTAAACTTCATAAAACGAACACGTCAACATGAATAAAAATTTTCTTTTTTACACATACACCGTCAGTATAAACATACTTCCTCATTATTAATTGTATCAACATTTCTTTTTTGCTGTTCAACTACCTGTCCTTACTTCTTGAGTGCACAAACTTTATTTTCTATCTAATTATGTATACATTGACAGAACATTTTCTAGTGCGTACACCTACGGAGAGGTGTATGTATATTGGTCCTTCAACTCCTAAAAATGTATGTAATATTCTCACCCAATAATGTTTTACCATTTGTTTCTTTTCTGTAAAGTTATGGAGAACCAGATTCTTAAACTTTTGTATTTTCTCTTTTTTCATTCTACATTCCTCTCTGCTACTCAATTTTTCAATCATAATTTTCCTTGAAGTTTAATTTCCCCCCTACCTTGCCTGATTTTTTAATTCACTTCATAAATTTTCTGAGCCCTGTTTATGCATGAGTCTGCTTACTTTCCTGCAGTATTGTGCCGTCACTTGTATGGCTCACCATTCTTGTATAACTTTGGATCTCTACTCGTATGTACCCAGTGGTTGCTATTTCCATGTACGAAACTACATTTCTTCTTGTCCGTTCCTTCATCTCGTCTCGTCGTGCCGTCATTCACTCGTGTCGGACAACTCCCTGAGTAAAGTGTCTCGCTGTTTGTCTACCACTAAGCTCTTGTTTGCCTGAGGCCCAAGTTAGACTTCCAAAACACAGAAACGTCGCGCAATCTCCCCCTCCCTTCTATGATGCCGACCTCTTCGTGCGTTCTGCCAGTTATGCGACTATCATGCGCCCACCAACGATATCTCGATCTCAACATCTTGTATGATGCCTGCGTACTGTTTTCTATCTTTAAACTTCACAATTTTAGGTGAATTTCCAATAGACAGTTGCGCAAGGTCGAGCTTCAAGGTTATGTTCTGAAACGAGACTATTTTTACGGCTCCCACTGAATTTTCTGTTTGGTCGCGCCGAATGGCTCTGAAGGAGTCCAATCATTGAAAATGAACTACTTCATAATTTTCCGCAAACTTCCATCAATGAACGTTCCGTCAGGTTGTCTGGGAAATATTGCATGCAAATACCCTTTAGGTTTCATACCTGCACTTACGTTCAGAGGAGCAACTGTAAGATATATCCGCCCGTTTCACGCATTCAGTACTTTTATATTGAACTGAATTTCTAAGTTTCTTTTATACATTCCGTGAGATATGTTTTTTCAAATACTTTTTCCAAAATACAATGATGAACACACTTTCTCTGCGAGAGTATGATTTTTAAAACCTTTTATTTTCATTGTTAAATTCAGTCTTATAACCAGGACCGTATCATTCCTTCTACCGTACATGCCTTGCTAAAAGCCACTATCAAGTTTCCATGTTCACCCATCCTGAATATTCGCAGCTATTCGTGGCTCAAGATTCATTCCGAAGATTTCTCAAGCACATTTCTCGGCTGGCATTCAAGAGTCCGTCACGCTGTATAGTCCGTCTCACTTCAGTGGATTTTTTACACAATTTTGAAATTTCTCGGTTTGCAAATCTTATGACCCAAATCGACCTACCCCACGTCGAAAGCTCTTACATGTTCATATTTTCTTCTGATTTTTTGTTTTGAATTTAGAACTACGTTCTTATTCTGAGACCCAATATCCATATTATGAGATCTCTATAAAAGGTCTCTATTCTGAGATCTCATTTGAACTTTTTGCTCCACGAATTGTTTTAAGGCGTAAGTACATAAAATATCCACGTAAAGGGTGAGTATCTTATATATGTCCGTCCTACAGGATTATAAAGGGTTTTTGGGTTTTGTGCAATATGTGGTCAGATATGAAACGTTGCCTATGTTATTGTGCCAAATCTAGCGCAAAACAGGTATGTGCCAGATCTAGCGCGCCATGCTATAAAGGGGTTAGGATTTATTAAATTTCTGAAGATTTAATTTGCTTTACCACCCTATACTTCACTTGATCTTGAGTCCCACCCTGAAGTTGAGACTTCATGAGACCTGTGAAGAATATGTACATATGGAATCAAGCCCTGGTTGCCTCTGCTTAGCCCCGTGCATTCGATACGTGTAATCGTACACGCGTCTCTCTCGAACAACTCTTTTATGTCTGACAGACAACAATTATTGCTGAATTCAAGCACGTTACGCTAACCTTCAATCCGTGCAGCAGACACCCACACAATGACCGGCACAGAGATCATGTTACTGGTTGTGGTTGAACAATGCAATGCGCTGGTCATGCATCGAACGCTCAAATGAAGATTTGGTTCTCCTTTGATATTTGTATAACAGTTATTTTCTCTAAGCCGAATTCGCTTTCGAGCGCTCATAGCATGTGAGTAATGTCCCAGGAATTTTTTCATGCGAAGTTAGTCCTAGTTAAGTTTATTTACTCGTCTGATGTTTAGTACTTATTCCATAGTTTTATTTAAGAAATATGAGCAACTAAGATCTGAGCTAGATACTTGTACTTGTGTTTTACAGAATTCAACAAAACATTTCATCAGCATAAACAAATGAGTTATGGTATAAATTGCAAGCACGTCGTGCCGAAACTTTTTTCTCACATAAACTATCATTCAGGATGTAAAAGATTTAAATTTTGCTAGCGTATTTAACCTCATTTTCAGTGAAGAGGTCCTTTTCATTTCTTATTAGACTCTAGTTTTCAAATGGCCACAAAGTATATCAAACCTCTTCAATGTCAGTAACATAATAAACTTGTCTCTGCGTTTTCTTGAGCTCTTCTAAAACAGTTTTATAAATTTTCCTTGACTTTAAAATACTTCTAACACTACTGACTGCAAAAACTGAAAATTATCTTACAAACACAGAGTAATTAAAATCAAAATTAAATTGGCGTAATTAAATTTTTCGTTGCTCAGTTATACCTATTTACTATAATATTCATCTATAATATCACAACGAGTATCCATGTCTCAATATGATCTCATTAAGACATAGCTAGCGCAGTCGGCCTAAGTATGCTGTTTTTATATTTTACAATGCCTTCACCCAACTGATATGAATTATGTTTCATCTAATTCCTTCTAAAACATCCGGGGGACACCACACTAGACTGCCCGTGACCAGCTGCTTCACTCTCTATCAACGAATATTCCACTTTCGCGTCCAATATTTTGATTAAGTAATAGGGCTGGGTTTTAGCCTATCAATACCCTTCATTTAATTTCATAGGTTCATGCCTGTTCATGCACATTTAGGTCCAAACCTCAGTATGGTCAATTTTGTGAGCTGACAAAACTTGTAGCTATAAAATCAAAATTCTTTTTTTATGTTTCATGAAAACAAGAGTCCTCTGTCTTACAATTCAGTTATTAGGTAATCCTCAACTTAGCTCGTTTTTAGTTAGCTACGTACTCAATTAAAAACACGAATTGATAAAACCTTTAATTCCACTTTTTTCGTAAATGAATACTAGTGGCAACTTCATGAAACTCGTATTCCCATCGTCAAAGCGCTGTCTATTCTATTTACTTCCCAAATAAAGTAATATCACTTCCAGTAATGCAAGAATACTTTTTATTTTTAAATAAATATTTTATGACATCACTCGCACGTGACGCCGAACAGCAACCATAATTTTAAATCTTCTCTAATGTCAGAATAACTTCTTTCGAAAAGAACAACTTTTGTTGGGAAAATGTCCTTATCTCATAAGTGACTGGCGCATTATGTTGAAGTAGAGCAACATCTCTGTTTGACGGAGACGCGCCATCAAAGCGGCTGCAGCTTTCATTATCCACGAGAGCATCCCTGAGCAAACACTCCGCTTGCGCTGCCCAAACTTCGATCCCTCAACAAGCACTTTTGTTGGGTGTTAGATTAAAAGCGCCCTTCCCTTAATGATAAAGCTATTTGTCAGCACGACAAAATGTTACGATAAAATGACTTGAAATTAATTAAGTCGTTAAGTGAGTAATTAGTGACCAAGGACCTAGCTTTATAGAGGGTCCAGCTGACGCTCCCTCTGAGCTTACGACTTCATGTCATAGAAGTCATTCCCGTAACGAAACTGTTACGTCTCGTTGCGTGGTGTTGCGATGCATGCTTCGCTTTTACTATCCGTTGACGCGTCTGCCAAGATTTTTACAGGGCCAAGTATGCAGTAACTTGTCTTTACGATTCAGTATCGAGTTCCGGAGCCACATTTTACGTCTTCAGGCATCGTGATAATTTTCCGAAGGTACTACGATGAATATTAGAGCAGATCTTCGCTGCTGGCACTACTTCCACGGAAAATTATAGGTACCTGCATCAAATTTCACCCGTTTTGCACTCGGGCTGTCGTGCAAATGACCCATTCCGCATCCAACGAACGAAGCAGTAAGTTCATGGCTGACATGAGCGATTCATTTTTCAGAAAATTAAGCGGTGTGTGCTATAAAAGTTTTGACAGCGTGCCTGCTTTGTCTTGTAGCGCAGGTTATGTATTGTCTCCCAAGAATTTTTAACGAACGGCTTATTTTACTGGAATTACCATGTGCATCAAAATATAAAGTCTATAGTTAATAAACCACTACTACTTTTTGTAGTGTACTATTGTTGTAAGCTTCTTATTCACTTTCGCAGTCCACTTCGCCTTTATCCATTTTCTGGCTCTCAAAGCTCTTCCATGTGAACTCGAAAACGCGCACCGTACAGAGTCTAATCATCTCCGTCTACTGCACACCCCTGTTCCGCTACCACGGCCTCAACCCTAGACTGGAGTTATTTAATTTGGGCCATTTTATCAGAGCGGGTCTCCATTAGCTGAAGCTTCCATCAGAATGAAACTTCAAAGCTAAATTCCCGCGCTTCAAACCCACTGACTTCATCAAATAGATTTTATTAGCGTCCTTTGTGAGGATGGAACGCTGCTCTTATGACTCATGCACTGAGGATTCATCTGTCATCCACACTGAGTTTTTTGAGAGTTTTTCTATTTTTCGAACATGAAAACAAAGGGGCTTCGTCGTGGATTCAATATCTAAACTGTGTTCATTTTCCTTGGAAAATTAGTTTGATCGTAAGCCAAAAATTGTTTTCAAAGATTTTCATTAATAATGTATTTTAGAAAGGGCGAGTTTGGAAACATTTATTTATAAACTTCGAAGTGTTTTCGTGGCTGGAGCTTTAAAAACGATAGTTGCTGCAAAAACATCATCACATTAAAACTAGTAAACATCAACCCGAAGATATGAACATGGTAACAGAAAGCTTTTTACTCACTATTTCGATTTTGGAATAGAGATAGTAAAGAAAAGGTGACACTTGCATCACGTACGCATTTGTTCTCCTTAATATCCCTTAAAAGCTGAGACATTCAAAAAGGTAAATAAAAGAAAGACTGGAAGGAAAGAACATTCGCCCAATTTACAAAGTGGAAAGTTCCAGAATTTGACTATTATTTGGCAACCACTCTTTCTGATTGCCGAGCTTTTGAAACATCACAAGGTGTAATATTTGAGCTTCTAGCAAAGTGAAGCTGTTACGCAGTTCAAAGCTATAAATTTTAATTGTTTAAAAACGTTTTACGTTTTTAATTGTTTAAGAACGTATGTTTGCAATTTGTTAATTTTTTCTTCTGCAGTTACACTATGATCATAAAACGACAACGTCTTACGTAGCATTCTAGGGTCTTAATTATTTGTTATGATTTTAAAAAAAGTTTGCAACCAACATATCCAATGAGGGCTGAGAAACAGACTGAAACTTTACCAGCTGACAGCACTTGTGTGATTCAAAACCAAACTTTACAAAATTTTTCTCAAGGTATGCAAGTTCTACGTTGGTCCTGCAGGCCAAATAAGAACAAAGCAGGGAAAAATATTATATTTATTGTGATATAATGACGATAAGAACAAAAGGTAATGTGTTGTGTTGATCGTTTTAATGCCTTACACAAAAAGAACATGAATATACTGCTCCACAGTTTGCAAATGGAAATCTTGCTTATTTCCAACGTCTTATGTTTGTACTTTTTATCCGTAGAGTCTAGGAATGGCTAAAATTAATTAAAAAATGCGTAATTATGGGAGAAACTTTTCCTGCATGGACTTTGCGTACCGAACGCTACGCATGAAATGAGCATTGCGTACACTCTTTATAATTAGTAATATATTGTGAGATGACATTTACTTTTTTTTCATTTGTCGTGTACAAATTTACGAATGTTATATTATTTCACGCTGCAACGGTATACCCTGCAGAAATTACTCACTGAATCAGTTCAGACATTTTTTCGAGTGCTACATGAAACTTTATTTAGGCTTGTATTCTGCTATGGAACAGGGGTTCACTTGTCGCAGTGATTTTGCGACTTCCAATAATAGTAATGTCCATGGAGAAGCATGAATGGTAGAACAAAATGTTATAATTGAGAGGAACATTTCTGCTTCATAATCTCATTATCATTAACCAGCTATAGTTTTTTTAATTGACGGGTGCAAACCGGTTAGTACCATGCCACATGGAAATGTATTTATGATAAGTATTGTTTTCTCAATCAAACAGAAATTTGTCATTCACAAAATTTGATCTAAGTTTCGATAAATTTGCTAGCATATGGGGGACAACATTGAGAGCGTAGTTTCAATCCATTTATTTTGTTTTAGTCCCAATGACCTTGCTTTGTATTGCTTGTCAGAGAAATTGATTCAACATGCAATAAAATATTATAAAAAATCAGATTTGTTTGTGTTTATATAGAGAGGCTACTGCAAGTATAGATGAATATGTATAAGTATAAATCGTATTTGTTTGCCTTTGTGTACGAGAGGCTACTGCAAGTATAGATGAATATGTATAAGTATAAATTGTATTTGTTTGCGTTTGTGTACGAGAGGCTACTGCAAGTATAGATGAATATGTATAAGTATAAATCGTATTTGTTTGCGTTTGTGTACGAGAGGCGACTGCAAGTATAGATGAACCTTTACGAGCATATGAATAAATATATCATACTGTTTAAATAATTCTTGAAATGTTCCTTCTCATTAATTACTATAAGGCGGGCTACCTTAAATCAAGAAGCTCTATATGCTATTTATTATTCGTAAGATCTTAAATAGCAAAATGTTAATGTTTGTGATTATATTCCTAGCTTTGTGCAATGCTTAGGAGAGCAATTTAAGAGCAATTGAATTAGGCAGGCATGAGTGGGACACGCTAAACTAGCGCTACCTACATCATGCTGCCTTCATTTCCTCACCTCAATAGTTGCACTGAGAAATTTTGCCAATGTACTCGTACGCACAAACATGAATGTTCAGTTATTATAAGCTTTATCTGGTGATCAGGAAGTTCTTTGGATATCAGTGTACGTTTCACACAAAGCTTCCTTCTTATACAATCCCTGCCGTGTGCTTTATTTTTCTTTTTCCGAGTCGCCATCACTTTTTAAAAGGTAATAATTAATTTGAGGACCTTTCATTCCATTACTCTGTAATAACAATCGTTATTTAATTCCCTAAATAATGGTCGTCCCTCACTATGGAACATCTCGTTGTGATGCACAGGTGTCAGAGGACGCTCATGTTGAGCTTACAAACGCAAGTAGCAACAATCAATTCATGTACTATTACGCAGCATTTTGCGTTTATTTTAAACTCACACGACATATCTTTTTCATTTAACTTTCACTTAGGTGGTATGCATTTGATTTGTTTTTGTTTTTTAATTTTTATCAACGTCCTTCAGCTATTCTCCATGTTCTCCAGTTATTTTCAGGTGAAATTGTTAGTAAAATTGTGACAATGTTTATTGGATCTCTGAACAATTTCTCACCGGCTTCTCATTTTACAAACATGGTCACATGTGCATCACCTGTCCACATTTGCTTAGGAAATAAACACTAACTTTTCACTGATAACTTTTTATAAAATTCTTGCAATCTTCTTTTTGATTTAACGAAGTAGAATAAATAAAAAAGATTAGTGTAAAATTGTAAGTTAAAAGTTATTTCTCCGTCTAGTGTGGTGGGTACAGTTGTGTACGATGCACGAGAGGACAAATG
>VCRD01000345.1:174714-215177 GCA_006783055.1 Trinorchestia longiramus | reverse complement strand
CGCTGTGCATTTGAAACACAAAAAATTGCCGTCTTTTTCTCTTTTGACTTTAGAGCTGAAAAATTTCTCGTTGCGTTTGCTTTCGTTTGCTTTGTCTTATATTTCTGTTCAGTGAGTTTGAAACAGTTTACAAAAGCAAGCTGAACTTTTTGTTAAAGACTTTTTTTGGAGCAAAAAGGATTTTATTGTCCTTTGGAAACGATGCAGTATTGTTTAATGTTATTTCTAGATACGTTTTTAGCTCATGTTCTAGTTACTTGGGCTATTTTTTAACGTAAACGCATTTCTTTGAATCTGACATTGTTCAGTGTTGAGTAAAGTAATGTAACTAATTTTATTTTCTTCTAATTTTCGCCAAATAATGTGTTTTTGGAAGAAAATTTCAATTAATGTTTCTATGATGTACATATGTTTAAGTGACAACACCGCTAACACACAATCTGGAAACAAGTATGTAGATATTTGTGAAACATGCACTTCATGGTATAATATATTGAACTTTTTACATTAATTACCTTGGGTAGCATTTATTAAGTAAGCTGGAAGTAAATCATTCAATTATTATTTCATTCTTGTATTTTGTGAATTTATTTACTCTTCTACGGAAATTTCATAACCACTGCTACTCGCAGATAATAAATCAAACCAAACTCTAACCATGGTATAAGACCTGCCATCACCGACTTTAATTTCTGCAATTTATGCATGTTGTGAAAGCGTTATAATACCATGAACTGAATTTTTGTGCATCATTCATAACAGTTCATATTGCCAAGTAATGTTTACGCTCTTTTTTGACCACATTTGTATCATTGCATCATTTGAAGCACCATTTAAATAGTAAAGAATAGCGATTAAAACTTACCTCCATTATATTTTTTGTAACGCATCGCTTAAAAGGAATAACTGATTAAGTCTGTTCAAGTTGACGGTGTCAATGTTATACATTGCTTGAGCTCATTCGGTGGTCATGGCCTTTGGTGGTCAGCAGGGTTCGATTTGCAGAAAGCACTCATCTGCCGATGACGGAGGCTATCCGCTCTTTTGATGTTGGTTAGACGCTAGCCACTGAAGTGCTTCACATGTTGATTGGCCCGTCCGATTGCCTGTGGTTCTGAAAACCTAGTAAAGCTCGCGTTTGCCTCGGATTGTTGCCAAGGGAAGCCGTAGCAAGACTACGTCTCAACACAAACATTTCTCTTGTCCGTAGATTACCATGTGGCGAGCAGAGCTCTTGCCCTCCCTGGCCTGAGCACAGAAAAGAGGAAACTTGACGGACATTTCTATGTGTGACGGCCTTCCAGGTCTCTATGGTTGAAACAAATTTTTTTGTAGTTGCCCGTTGATAAAATACTTGACTGTGAGTTTAGAGATAAAAGCCAGGCTGTTTGTGCTATGATGGCAACGGACTAGGGACTACACGATCAGTTGGAATACTGAATAATGGCTCTCAAGGTGCAATTTCAGAAAGCTATCAAAGTCTTCCGATTTCTTATATCATCACAGCTTCTTTCATTGGATATCAAGGCTCACATTTTTGCACCGTGTTAGTTCTTGAAAAAAATTCAATTATATTTCCATTTTTGCAATTCACACTGAACTTATTTGCAAGTCTAAGCAAATTTTGTCATCTAAAATATTAATTTAAATTTCATTCTTTTACTCAATATCCTTCATTGTTAATCAGAGAATAAACTTAAAAACTATTCGCCTAGCTAACAAGAAATGAAATGGTGTAAGCTTCATAAAACATTTAATGCCTGTCTAAGATTGTCCGTGATATATTTGGCTGAAACAAATTCACCTTTCATGCCATCAATTAATTTGGTATTCTCCCATACTATTGAGAAATCATTTTTACGAGTCTTCTTAGTTTTTTGAATTCCATTTTACTGTTTACATTGTTCTTTCAGTGTAACTTAGTTACTTAGAGCTGCTGGAACCTTCTTTTGGTAAGAAACGTATTTGTTTAAAAAACACAACGCATAGCTACAATACAAAATTGTCATGATTGTCTTACTATTTTGGAGCTAAATTTGAACGCTGAAATTTACTCTCTGCTTTCTAGCGGCTGCGACGTAAATAGTCTTAAAGTTGCGTAGGCAGCTGTGACAGATGGTCAATTGACAGTTGGACTGGCAGTGGCGGACAGGAATTCACTAGTCGCAGTAAGCACTGATTGAGTCCCGTCGCGCATACCCTCAGTTTGAGCCTTTCGTGTTGAAAAGCTCTCTGTAAGTTGAGATTTTGAAGAAGACGTTTAAATAGTCTTTTAACGCACACTTAAAAGTGATCACAGATAAAGGAAATAGAGGGTGCGGCAACATAATTTCCTTTTTTCAGAGATCTTTGCTTTGAAAAAAAGGAATTTATGTTGTCGCACCCTGTAGAATAATCAGTCATAATTTCCTTCATCGTCTCACTTAGGTAATTTTATGCAGCTATGAATATGAACGTCGTATCCGTTCTCAGGGTTTCGACCGTTTTGTTCCCAAGTTTTTTGGTGTTTCCACTCGTTGCTTTCTTCCACATTCTGTTCCCTTCGTATTATTTAGTTCAAATTTACCTCTCGATTGCATGTGTGAAAACAAGATTGTATGTTTTAATACACAGATCAAATAAAAACAACCAGAAGACTTTGGAATAAACAACGTATATGTTTCGATGAAACTCGATGTCTAAATAAATATACTGCATGTGCTCCACTATGTATCAAGAATAGCGGCGATGATTTTAATGAATCACAACTCTTATGGAAATTAACTGAAGAAACCAGTCTTTAAGGTGAAGAAATATAAAAATATTAACTTCAAATCTTTAAAAATACAGTATTATTGAACTACACGTGCAAATCAATAGATATTAAATGCGGAATGTTATTGAGGTTTGTAGGGTGTCACATTCATCTAAGACTTTGACAATGACAAGAAGGTCGACGCAGACCTGTCAAAGATAGAATAATCAACAAATGTGCGACACAGTTCCCATTACATTTTGCTGCTCTGATGTGAGTAAATTAATTCTTCAGTGTGTGGGTTAACATCAAACAAACTGCAAGGCTTCTGACGAAATTTAAAGCAATGTTTTATTCTGAAGATGGTTAGCAAAACTTTTTGTACAAGCAGCTACTTTTTTCAAGCTACGAAAAGCAACATTTAATTTCAAAATTAATAGCAATTAACAATTTTGTTTTATGTATTTTCATGCATGGACCTCGAACGCGCATTAATTGCTTACAATAAGAACACGCGAGAACCAGCTTGTCAGTATTAGATATAGCGCAAATAAAAATTTCAAAATATCTGCTTATCGATTTGTACTCTGAATGAGAAAATTTTACGTGATTTTAAAACTTTTATTCATTCTCTGCAAAGAGCTGGTAGCTCGAATGAAAAGAAGCCCCTCAGCTAAAAATGCAGCTCATACCTTCAAAGCATTTTGCTGCTAACGCAATGATTCAGGATCGATACAAATTTTGTAACCATGGGCGAATTTGTGAGCAATTTGGCGAAACTGTTTCATAAATTTGAAAAATTCCCCCAGTCCTACTTGCTTTAAAAATTCAATAAAAGTGTATTCATCACTGCACTACGTAAACGAACTAAAACGATGTAAATCGCACTATTTTCCAAATTCAATAGTAAAGGCACTAAAGATTATTTACAATGAAAGAAAATACCACTAAATAGGCCTTCGTGTTGCCAAAAATCTGGTTGACAGAAACAGAGGTGATTATAGTCTTTGGAACGCATTTAGAACGTAATCCTGAAGCATCTTTTTCTCTTTTCCGTGTAGACCAATTCGTTTTATTTGGAAAATGTCAGTGAGATCTGCAACTGAATCATCACTCGCTGCTTGGCGTAATGAGATTGCTGGTTTCAGTGAACTCGATTATGAACTCGTTTGGTGAGACCGTGTGGCTGACTGAATGAAGTCTGCTCTGAATTCAGTTCTGCAGCGCGTTATGTCTGTCATGAGGTGAGCTGCTGTAAAATATCGAGGCTGGAAGAATGGGTCAGCTGGACTGAATTTAATGTAGACGCGAATAAACATGTCTCTTACGCCCCTACCTACTAAAAGCAACCCATACATAGGCATTGAAATTGATTTCACCTGCGTTCATATCGTAATCTATTGGTATTTCTTAAATAATGTTCTTAGAAGTAAAATAATTTACGTCAATTATTTTACAACTTTGGAGTAAATTTTGTAATTTTAGATAATTTAATAGTAGTTCTCTTTTTCTGATTGTCATTCTTTCTGAAGTGCAGGCTCTCATTCATGAAAGCAACGAGGGCGAACTTAAGGACTGGAACAGACCACGTCATTATGATGCCACTAAAGAATTACGCAAAAAATTATTTTTACAGCAACTTATTTATATTAAAAATGTATGACCATCTTTACCAGTACACATACAAATTTTCAGCCTAATTAAATATCTGGAGAAGAAGAATTTTTCCAATTCATCTCTTTTTTTCCTATGAGTTAATTTACAAGCACTCCTTGAGGTCACAGAACACTTATACCGTCACTAAACGCTCGTTCACAGACCATAAATCTCTACGAACTCTTCGACTGGTGTTTTTTTGCTCGAAGATGCGTCTCCGTACTCAACAATTAGCTCTAGGAACTCAACCAAGCCAAAGCACTGCCCAACCCATGACGTACGACTGTACATATTTTTCCTGTTGAACACCCAGCACTGTTGGGGTATGCGAACGAAAATATTAGATCACTCGTCAGCAAACTTGCAGTGTAGGGCTGTCGTATGACGTGTCATGTAAAGTTATAGACCACAACCACAAAGTATGGGAACACTATGCTACGTAATGTAGAGGGGGAATTCGACGAGCTATGTTAAGAAAACTTGCAATATAAGCAGTCGGAGATGGGTTTCCGGGAGGCTATGGGTAGAAAGGTGGTGTAATATTCAATCAACGGAAGTCCTCTGGAAAGCAAAATATTGAAAAATATCGGAGAGTTTGGTCGAATACCGTAGGCAAAAATGAGACACTGCAATAAAACAAGCAGAATGTATTCGCCATTTAGTTCATGCACGCGAAACATAATTATCCCCACCCGCTTTCAGCTATTTTGTCATACTTCTGCGCTGCTCTTTAGACAACTGAAGGCCAGCAAATTAGTAATAGTGACTTAAAATTTTGCTCTAATTTGTTTGTAATGTCTTTAGGTTTCAGCCTTACTTTTCAGCCGAAGTTGAACAGTTGACTCGCTGCGGAATGAAAGACTTTTTACAGTTTTTGCGTACTTTTTTTCACGTCTTTTCCATCGTAGGCGTTAATGTTATATTGTCTCCGATAGATTGTATACAACCTAGGTATCTTATTATATGGAATTTTAAACATCAAGGTTGTATCTTATTTCACGAATCAACTTTATTGGATATACATTTTTTACTCTTGCTTTTCTTTTTAGCTGTGAAATGTGCAATGCCAGTCCCAGTTTTGGTGTTTGATTAGGCAGGTACTCAGTAGTTCGTCTGTTAACACACACCTCTCATGCGCACATCTCACTCAGTCATCACGTACGTGGCCCTGGAACCAAACTCTTCAAGTGGCGTTGAGGAATGAGGTCGTTGTTTGGTGTTATAGTGATAGCGCAAAGTAAATAAATCGCATTTAAATAGGAGTTAACCGACAGTAATAGAACTGAAGCCGCCGTCTGTCTTCAGCATTATGCAGAGAATGAGCGGCAGAACAATCATTCATCATGCCAATATATCAAATAAAAAACACGAAAAGCATCACAAATTTGTAATTTAGTGTATGAAATTAATCTTCCTAGTCTGCAGTTGGTAGACGGCAAAAACGATTTATCGCTCAATCGCTAGATGCACGTTCAGATGAAAAAACCAGTCCTTTTATTTCAGGTACAAATAAATTTTGATCGTCAGGCCTTGGTGCGAATTTTAATGCTTATTTAATATCATAGGTGTAGCAATATTTGATACAAACCGGAACTTATTAATATTTGAATCATTTCTCAAAATATGAATTGTGGGAATTTTTCAATAAATTCTCTTCTAAATTCTATAAATTCATTAAAGTGCCATTTTTTGAATGAATGGTATGTCAATTTTCATGGCCTGCTGCATTGTTTTCTACAAAAATGCTTCGTCGACAGAAATTATATTTGTAACATCAACCAGTCACTATGAAGTGTAACACGGACTGAATGCTGATAAGCGTAACTTCTGAACGATACATAACCTACCGATGGTAAACAAAAAACGATCGATGATGAACAAGCAGTGATCGATGGTATACAAACAAAGGTCGATAGCAAACAAACAACGATCGATAGCAAACAAGTACCAATCGATGACAAACAAGCAAACACTGATCGAAGACTCTCCACCAAATATATTTAGGGGTGGGAAATGTGCTTTAGGATCAAAACAATTTATGAAAGCAACTCAGCACTTCAATCAGCAACGTTGCCATTCTTGAATTTAATTCGTCTAGGAATAGTATATATGTGTCTTTTCTTCGGATTTTCAAGAATTATAGCATTCTTGTTACAAGAAGTTAAGTTCTGAAATGACGTTATTTTGAAAAACCGATCATTCACGGTACACTGAAATAACGGGAGATTTCTTAACCTTTTCAAACTCATACTTTTAATGGAAAGAAATCTGTAACATGCTAAAAAATTCATACAGTGTTAGAGTTATTTCCACACATTTATGATGGTGGTAAAAATATTTAGCTACTGAGCAGCGCAGGAACTCAATTTTGGAAAGTGGTATGCTTTCTTCACCACCCAGCATTAAACATGACGTCTTCGCAAGCATGAAACATGTACCACCAGACTTAGAAGAGTTAAGTTATGAAAGACAGCAAGGGATGTCAAATTCAATCTCATAATTATGGCGTAATCGTTTCTTCACTGATAAACGTATATTTACCTCTTTTCTACTTGATACTCTGCGAATAATGAAAGTATTGAAGTATCTTAGTACATGAGCCGTCTTGTATTTCATATTCTTAACTTCATTATCTTAATATCAGTGAACACAGGTGACTTCTCATTTTCCTGCCTGGAAAATTATGTCTCCATGCCAGTGGGTATGGATGACGATGTTTTCTAGCCTTATTTCAAGTCTTATTTCAAACCAAAATCCGAGAGGAAAATTTCAAGGCGCGAACTTAGTGATCATTTTTTACTAAAGTTTCCTCGAGTTATGCATGATTGCATAAAAATTGGTGAAAAGTGTTCAACAACGATCGATGACTATTTACTTGAATTCATGTACGGTAAGAACGCAATCTAATGACGATGAGTAAGATCCGTAGACTTTTATAGGTACAACGCAGTTATCCTTGCGTGGATGTGACCTAAGTAACGAAACCAAAAGAGAATTCCATCAGGTAGAAGCTAGCATACTAATTGAATGGTCTGTTGTTAACAGCATGTAACAGTGTACACGCACGCTGCATACACCTTCATGTTCAGAGTCGGCTTCTCGTAATGAGATTTCTGGCTCCGCTCAACTCGATTATGAACTCATTAAGGCAGTGAGACAGACGGATGTTACTTGATTTACTGCTCCTGAAGTTTCCTTGCTTTTTCTTGCTGCTTTTACTAGCCTTGCAGCTTCTGTAATTACATGCAACTGCTTTGTGCTCTTGACTGCTCTTTGAGCTCATCAGAATGGTCTTCTTAGCTGTCACTCTATGAAATAAAGAACAGTTCAGGTTTACGGTTGCATTTCATTGTAATTTTTAGGCATACGCGTAGGGATTAAATAGCAAACAGTGTTTTTCCATACCCTTCTTGTTTTTCTTCATTTATCAAGATTCAACTGGAAAGATAGATAATATATAATACAAAAAGAGTGATATATGCCGTTTTATAATAACTTTACTCTAATGAGTTCACATTCCTTTTTTTCATTCAGCTGTGGCATTGTCGCACAAACAACTTGAAGTTTTCCCCATCGAATATGTGTCGATCAATTAATATATAATTAGAGAATCTATTTTAGCAAATAAAAAAGTGCTGAGTATGATGCATCATTCAAAAACCGTATTGCAGTAAACTCAAGAGAAGAAATTTTGTTCATTTCAGCGACTCTTCTGTGTTTGAAGAAAACCCAAACCTGATCACAGTAAAGTTGTTATCGTTAAATATCATCCAAAGGAAATCCGGTCGAGTGCTTCGAATCGTGAGCATAACTTTTTGTTCTGGTATCAAGCAAACATGTGAATTTCGAGCAAAATCTAGAAGTTTTCTACTGCACCCTCACTGTTCATTAGTTTTGAGTGGAAATTACGTTACTTGTTTATCATTCTTTTCTTCTACTTCAATCTCAAAAAGTCTAGTTCCAAGCCAGAGGGAATTTCTGAGGTTGCTGAACAAATCAGCTCCCGCTTTCTGACCGCCATATTAAATTCAGATTTGCTTTCTAAATTCATGAGCCCCGCAAACTACGAAGGGGAACGCTTCAAAAAATCATCAGGTCACGAGCGAGCAAAATCTACGAGCGATGGAAGATGAATTGGCTCAATACCTTTCTGGGTAAATGATTAGTCGGACGCCAAGTGTCAAAACAGCCACAGATCACACGCAACAGTCGATTAATGATGCGCTAGGGTGGTCGTTATTTAACTTTCTTGTGCCTCGGTTCTCGTTAGGAAGTCCTGATGAGTCATTGAGCGATGCAGATTTTGCTCGACGCTCTTGCTTGTGAGCAACTAAAAGAAATTTTGTTCCTCTGTAGCGTAAAATTGAAATGGAACATTCAGGGCTTACTCATATACTAAGAAGTGACTTTTCTTTCATCATTGTTACGAATTTTTACTCCAGTGCTTATATTGTTGATGCGTAGAAGCACTGCTTCAAAAGCTCACCTTAATTCTTGCAGAGGTAGCATCCAAATCAATGTTCTTCAGAGTTATTGACATCCTTCGTAACCTTCGCAATCTGGTAACCATACGTTAAATAAGAAGCCCAAGTAAAATATATATTACCTTTCTTTTCGTCTCTATTTGTCAGCACCATTTGACGTACACCAGTTCGAATCTAAGAGGTAGGTGGCGTATCACATTTTTATGCGACTGTGACAACGCCTCAGTTTCAAGGCAAAATTCAAACTCACGAGTAGCACAAATTCAAGCACTGTCACTAAACAAAGACTCAACAGAACATTATTTTTCAGTTCAACATAAATTGGGAAAATAACAGAGAACTTTTTTTCATCTGCGGAAGAGAAAATTAACGTCCAATAATTCGTTCAAGATGTCGTTTACGTTGAATTTTGAAGTTTCATTAAAGCTGATCTTTATTATTTGTGGCTACTCTAGTCCCTCTTTTTGTTGAAGTAAAAGAGGGGAAGTCGTTTCATCTACTCACTGTCCTGGCTTCCTTCATTTGTGCATCCGGGACTTCTTTGAAAAGAAGTATGAATTAATTATGCGCCTCAATGTGCATCCAACGCAACAAAAAATCCTCTATCACAACTCGTCAGCTGCTTCGTAGAAATGTAAGAAGTATCTCGTGCGTGTTGTTTGCGGGTCTGGAGATATTCTGATTTTTACAGTATTGTATAGAAAAATTTACCATATCTGAATTAGTAGTGTTCAAATGATTTTATATGTACGCAGATCATTGATCTCAGCCAGGGTACTTTGTCTTATAGCGTGGTGCAATGCATTCTCATACCTAGATAATCCCATCAATCGTTTTAACAAACCACAAGTATACAGCGAAAAATAAATAAATATTTGCACATAAAGAAATTTCTAATTTAATATGTTCAACGAATCAAAAAAGTTGTTATTCACATTATTAGTGTATAAAGATTCACAATGACAAAACATGCACAGAAAACGGCAAAATCTCTGATGTCAATGAATTAAGACATATCATTCAAATTTTAGAGGTGAAAAAAGTATTCGTACGATGGAAATTTTGGATTTGAAAACTTTAAATTCTTTTTAGTTTGAGATTGTTTCAATAATGTTATCAGTGGTTATTTCTGAAATAAAATATAAGGAGTGGCCACTTTGTTTTGGTACTTTGTACAGTAAAATTATCACCATGACAAAAGGCAAAAAACTAATAAGTTTGCAGAAAGAACGGACTCTTGAACTACATAAAGAAAGCAAAAGCCACAGAAAAATATCAGAAAACTTAAATATTTTATTCATTACTATTAGCTCATATGTTTTAGGTTTAAAAAATTGTTGTAAACCAAAAAATATCTAGTTGCCTACGATAGATTTCTCTAAAATTTTCGAAGACATTGTTACGCCAAATTAGACAAAATCCAATGAGTACTAATACAGAGTATAAAGATAATTTACTTTCATCAGGAATCCGTGTTGTTAAAGAACATTAAGCATTAAATTCATACAAATAATGTAAAGTTGCCCTCACCTAGAAAAATTCCACTGCTATTGTAGAGGCAAGCAATTGTCTGGTTGAAATTTGTTCGCAACCATAAGGAAAAGAAAAATTATGGTAAGAGACAGTTGTGTTGACTGATGAAACTAAAATTGAGCTATTTGGACGTTATTCAAAAATCATGTATGGAGGAAAGACACAATTACAACAGTGAAATTTAGTGGTGGCAGAGTTAGAGCTTAGAGTTTTTTCCCGGTAAAAATATTAGGAATATAGCAGTAATAGATGGTGGAATGAGCGCCACAGTACATCAAGATATTTTGAAAACAAATTTGTTCATTTCGGTTGAAACGCTTGAACTTCATGAGAACTATGTATTCCAAAGTGATAATAATCCTAAGCACATAGCAAATTCTCCGAAGAAATGGTTTGCTGAAAATAATGTTAACGCATTAAAATGGCCGCGTTAGTCTTCAGATTTAAACCCAATGGACAATTTATAGCGTTAGATATAAACAAACAACCCAAATCTTAAGAACATGTGCTAAGAAAAATGGAATAAAATACCAACAATAATTTAAAAACCAATAATTAAAAACTACAAGAAGAGATTGGTCACTGTTTAAGGGAATAATTGTTATGTCATAAAATATTGGAGTGTTATTCATTATTTTTTATCTTAAAATAATACTTTTTCTTCTATACGAATGAAAGGATACTTGTATATTTTACTTCATTTGTATTAGAGCCTGCTTGTCTTTCTATGCATGTTTCGCCAATACGTACCTGTATTTAATTATTATGTGATTAGCAACTTTTTTGATTTGTAGGAAGTATCATAATTTTTAAAAATTTTAGTCTACGAATATTTGTTTTCCACATAGTAATTTCTCTAAAAATGTTTCATAACGAGCAATCTACATTATTATGGCATTTTCCGGTCTATATTTTTTCTATTACTGTTAATAATTGCCGTTTCCTTTTGTGTTTTATCTGCTGAAATTGAATAAAACACGTTTCAATTTTTGTGCACAATAATAATAATAACTATGTTCGTACGTCGGTATTCATGTTTTTCACGGCATTTACTTTCCCTGTACTTAGTGAACAAGGTACAAGAATACGTACAACCTGAACATATAAATGTGAAAATATGCATGTAAAAACATGAAAAATGTGTTCATCTACTAGTGAAAACAAGTAAATGTATACATCTTCAGGGATAAACCTGTTAGTATGAACTTGTTTCAGTATAAACATATAAACATGTGCATGTTCCAATATTAACATGTAAATATAAACATGTTCTAGTATTAGCACATAAATTAACAACTCTGATGTCATATCTACCACACTTTCTACTCTGGGGAGGAGAAACAAATTAATGATGTAGCTAATTTATAATTTTTTATTTATTTATATTTTCAATTCAAAAAGACACGATGCTTTCCCACGTTATAAATAGCTCTTTTTGTGTCGGACAAGAAATGACTAACGACTCAATATGACAAGACTGTTTTTCATATTCCCGCATTTGCTGACACTAGTCTTTTCTTCAGGCTTGAAGAGGCCACAGAAATCGACGACATGAGATCCTTGTGACAAGACTGGAGTGGTGTAAAAAGAAGGTGAATCACCGGCAGTTTCTTTTCTGTTCTAGAAACAGCGCGGAGCAACAGCACCTCCGATACGCTGTTTATAAGATAGGACCAAAGACTACTGTAGGACCCTTTTTTTAGCAGAGATGTTGTGCGGTTTTTTTAAATGGGTGCCGTTAAAGGATAAAATTCGACAAACCAAAGGAAAGTTTTTTGCTGATACGTGAAGTAGATTGTCACTGTAATTGAACTTTAGGTATACAGTCTGCTAGTATAGTCTTGGTTTCCAAAAGACACTGTAAACTTTGCTACCAACCATGACAGCGTTCTCTCAGTTTACTCCAAACAAGCGACTCGCAGTGGTGCTTAACACGTTGCCTCCGATTGCCTGGCCGGTGTAAATCTTCACTTTGTACGCATAGTCACTAGAAGGATCTGAAAATTTACAGAACCTAACCTAAGAGGCCCACATACGTACCACTTCCGAGTCAACGTGTTAAATATGATTTTCATTGATACTCATCTGCTGTATTCCACATTGAAATAAATCTGTGATTAGAATACAGGTGCCATGTAGCCTTCCGAAAATTCTGTAAAAATCTGTGGGCATCTGAGATAGGTTCATGATGTATTGTGATGTTCACATCCATCATACATCATCGATTTCTCCAAAAGATATGTATTTGTATGACAAGGATGAACTTTATTACTTTTTTTAACTAGTGTCGTAGAATCTGAGATTTTCAGCACTATTTCTGCACTTTCCTTTTTGCAAGACCTCTCAAAAAACAAGAAAGCTAAATAGAAAGTATAAATGTGATTAATATAGCTAATAAATTAGCTATATCCAATTTTTAGCCTGAGATAACGAAAATAACTTCTGCTTAACTTCTGGAGTCGTGGAAAGGCAGTGATTTAGAAAGCTAAAGATTTCCTCCATTGGTAAGGAAAACTTAGGCTGTTTGAATAATTCTTGTTCCAATATCTTGCATGCAAGTGAATTTTGTGAAAATCTAGATGAAGTTTAAATTAATGGAAATTGGTTTTACGTATAATCTAACTCGATGGCGGTGGAGGGAGAGGAATCATGAGTGCAGATAACACTGATCACGATTTATCGCCTTCAATTCCAAATTAACTGAAAACTTCTACCGGTTACTTTATACGAAACATTATCTTTCGTGCAATTTAAAATGAATTCACCTACAAAACTTCATGCAGTGATAGGCCTCTTGAAAATTGGTTTGGTTATCGAAATGTGAGTTTTACAGTTGTCTTATTTCGTTTATTTTTCTCAATTCTACTTTCTAATTCATAAGGCTAATCATGAAGTTATTTTTATTACGTACTCTAGGTTTTTATTTTGAACTGGCGTAAGTTTCTTCCAGCTGTGTATCATACCGTACAAAAATTAGATGCCTAATTCAAATCACTGGCACAAATATTTTCTGTTGATTATCATTTGCAGCAGCGAAGAATATTATTGTCTGGAATGATATAAAATCCACAGATAGCCGAGATAATTTATGAAGACGCAGAACTTACCATGCTTCTGTACTGCTGTCACAGAAGAAGAACATTTCTCTAATTCATTCTTTTGTCGTGTCGAGTCAGCCGATGCTTGAAAATGTCATGGTTGTCTGTCAAAGATTCTTGCAGTGTATAACTAATTAGAACCATTGAAGTGCATAATAGTTGACAATATCAGCAAAAAAACAGTTCTGGAATCCATTCCTCTTTTTCCAGTAAGTTTTGGATATGGAATGTCACTACTAACTTTCCCCTGGGGCAGAAACTGTACAAGAACTATAATATATTTTTCAAGATTCATTTTACGAGACGCAGGCTTGTTTGTTCTCCAGGACATGTGTCCTTCGTTCAAGAACAGAGGGAAGGGAAGCAATATCTATTATTCTGGGGTTGGCATTGAATTCATTCATTGAGTTAACCATTTATCAACTATTGTGAAATTGATAAAGTTGTTGACCTCAGTTTGCTCAATGCTAAATTTTAACTTCCATCGCGATATGAATTACGAAGATGTTTTTCTCTCAAACATTTTTCTTAATTATTTCTAAGAAACTTAAATTAATCATATAATTGAATTTGAGCTTGTTTGTCAGAAAAACAAAATTCAATTATGGATCTGAAATATGTTCACATATGTACAATTTTTTTCAAAACGATTTTTTCCACCCTTTACAACTGAAAAGTTGAGTTTTTAAACGACTGTCTTCATACTCATAAAATTTGTCTAGTTAATTTGATTTCCTGTATTCGAACAACGTCTCCGTAATTTATGAATTATTTCTCTAGAAATTTTTCTATTGTATCACCTACATCTGTTCTATATAATACTTCCAAGGGTTAAATGAGAAATATGTTTGCTTCTATTTTAGAATAGAATAAATACAGACCAGAAGTACGTATGTCGTACGTGGCAAAGGAAAATAGATACATGAAAGACTCTTTCGAGAAACAAAAGCATTGTGTGTTGCCACTGAGGAAAAGAATAAAGCCTTTTCTACTGTACCTCCACATTCAATTTCATTCGATCTGAGCAGTTCAACCAAAGAAATATCTTTCTAGAAAACGCTGCAATTCTAAGCTCCAGCGATGAACATTTCACGCGCGAGCGCCCGAGGCGGAGCTCGAGGCCGTCACAGAGTATCCATTATCGAGCTGCTCAATGAGAGTGTCACAGTTTGCGTTAGAGGAATTTTTTATGTGAAGTTTCTCATGGGATTTAAGGCGCCGAAAAGTGCTCAAGAGTGACGGTTTCCTCGAGGGGAATCCGAAAAAAGTTGTCCATGTCAACTTGTCACGCACTTGTTCCTAAACTGCAGGGAATTTTTATAGAATCACTGACAGAAATAGGGAAGTGATCGTCAATAAGAGATCTGCCGAGTGTCTGTTTTCCTTGAGGGAGAGCAACTGAGATTGCGTGTTGCTGTGCTGGTAAGCTTTTTATAAGAATATCTTTAACTGACACGTGACATTGATAGAACAACTCGTTGAAAGCAAATGCACTGACTCTTCTGAAAAAAAGTTGTGAGCAAATTAGCCTGAGTAAGCCGGTGAGTCGTGATGGAGCAAAAAATGAAAGCCGTTTACGTATGTTGAACCTCGTAAAACGTGCAATTAACTGCCGTGATTTATTTTAGAATTTGAGAATGAAACTAACTTCCAGGCACTTATGAGAAAGTGTGGACATTGCCTTTTCAATCGTTATGAAACCTGACTTGCATATTCATTATTTTGATACAATTTTTCAATGTTGACTGGAGGCTTGATAGTTTTTTTACCGAATATATCTACTGATGCATTGTATTCGAGTAACGCTTTTCTACATTGATCAATTATATATATATACATTTTGATTTTTATATATGCGTATATATTTATTATATTCATGCATATATCTTAGTATTCATATTCTTGTTCTCTATTTTTATTTTTTCATTCTTTGGAATATTTTATTTGCGTTTTTATTAATGTCTTATTCATATCAACATTTTTGTCTCACATACTGAATGATTTTTTACGGTTATTATACGTCTTCATGTTTGTACTGGTTTTCCGCCCAAGTGAGAAGCCTGATGCTCTCTGACAATTTGTTATCCATATTACGCCCAGTTGTAAGACCTCGAACCCGCCATACAGCTAGCTTTGTTACCATCAACGCCCCAAGTTTCTACCATAAAGTCCCCACGTAACACCTCTCATCAAGCCTATCCGACACCTCTTATTACAGGGCCATTTCCACACCTACCTCTTACCACCTGTACGCCACCACCCACTTCTTCACGCCATCCAAGTGTTCTTTATGTACTGTACAACCGTTCCAGTCCCAGACAGGCGTCTTTTCATCCTTATTGGGCATTACATACGTTCGACGGTAGATATCCCTTGGGTATGTTAGCAATCGAATGCTTTGCAGAGTATCAATTTTATTCACCTTTTATTTATCACTTATTCGGAGTTTCTAGTGTCTTGAAACCGCCTTGTCTTTGAATCTGTTCAATTTGATTCGTGAAAATGTTGTACCTTCATTCTAACTTCAGCTATATTTTCAGAAGCATATGCTCATACATACATCCTTCTACCACTGTTCCAAAATGCGTAAAGAAAGGCGCAGATTCATCTTTATAGCGTTTGATCTATTCCCACTCTCGGTGTTAACTGTATAAGGAGAGCCGTGTTGCGTCGGCAGTGCAGATTAGTGACGTGACCCTATGAGGGTATCCAGAGGCGTAGTTCTCTATCTCCCGCGGTGCAGCATCCCAGTGGCCTGTGACTTGAGCGCTTGCCTTGCTAGACACTACACGTACATTAGAACCGCCTTCAAGAAAAAGAATTTTTTCGTTTAGAGTTGTTGATATTAACCTTATTCAATACAAACACATCAACGGCATCTGTATTTACGAATTTTGTTTCAAAAGAAGTTTATAAATATGAACAAAATGATTGGGCGTCAGGCCACGGAGTGTTCAATGCTATGCGTATTTTTGATCTTTCAAGGGTTAATTCCAGGGAGATGGTAAACTTACTTGTACGTGTTTCAAATTTTTTGGGTTAGACCCTAGTATTTTAAAATAAACGTCATTTATCTGGAGAGTTTGCTAGCCCTACGTGGCTTTGTAAGCCTTTCCACTAGCTCTGTTTTACTTGGACCTAAACTGTACTCTTCTAAAGAGTTATCAACTTCTATTTTTCGAACAGGTATTTTCTCTGATTTTAGGGTCTAGTTAATGAATTGAATAACGTTAGCGTCTCTTAACTATTTTAAGGCTTATATCAAAATCCGTTTATACACTTTATGTGATCGGATTTAAAATTCGATATATTACTAAAGAATTTTTAGCCAAGGCTTTCAAACGTAGATCATATGAAATTTCTGTTTACTACTCTGAATATAGCTAGAATATTAAGCTTATCTGGTATTCTGATTTTTAGGTCTCCATTTTACCTAAATCATTTACATTGCAGCAACCCCAAAGGTCAGCTCTGGGATTGTCCTTCAGAGTGCCTTGGGTCAAACCCTCATCGAGTGATAGGAAATGCATTTTAGTTTCTTCAATGATTCCAGTGTCTGTCCTCGTCAGTTGATAACAGAGACTTTGCATTGCCCAGAAATATCTCAGATTACGCCCAGCAAAATCAGCACCGTACAAGGGATTAATTGTGAGGCGTTATCTTACCTTTTCGCTTTCTTTTCTACTGGAATAATTTAAATGTTGACTTTTTCAAACCCCTTCATGTTGAACTACAATATTGTTGTGGTGATGCTACTAATAGACTGATAACTTGAATTGTGAAATTTTCGACGCGATATAGTTGAGCCACTGAAGCACTAGGAAACTTATGTAATTACTACTACTATTACAGTGAGTGGCTTCAGTGGTGTTTCTTATCTCTTTTCATATTGCTTCTGTCTCTGCTAGATCTAGCGACTGACTTCAGTGTCGACTGCAGCAGACTGTGCCAACCAAGATTCTAAACCATCATTGCCAAATGTGTAGCCATTTAAATTCATTGTCAAGTTTCGCTACGATGAACAAACCCCTTCTTTGAGCTGAAACTGTCATGGGGTTTACCCCTGCAGTAACCGTAAAAATACGATGATTTTCGTTAAAAAATTATTCGTTTCATAAACATGCCACATGGACTCAGATAAAGCACAAAATCTGAAATTTTAATAATTTGTCTAAAATTACATGTCCAATATGTTGGACATCATGATTCGAAGAGAAATCTCTTTTGTAATTTAAAGGGTGTACAATACATTGAACTAGGGATTGATAATAATCAAACTAACTGACGAAATTACATCAATAAGAACAATAACACATTTCATAATGGTACTGATATTCATCAAAAAACAGTAATGATAAAATATAGTTCCACCATATTTTAGAGAAAATCAGTGATTCTGTGTTTATTTTTATTATTCAATAAGCTCTTGTATCAGCTTCGAAAATGGAGACAGAATTTCTCGTTAGACCTTTTGGGTATCGTAGTTTGTTAAGGGCTCGTTTTTCTGACTTGTTGTGTCCTATCTGAGTGCTATCATCTCTTATTCATGTATGCTGAAGCGATATAAGCAAAAACAATTAATCTCCATCTCAGCTGAAGTGAAATTCGTAGCTTGCTTAATTTCATCGCTAAATACATCGATGCAATTGCAGATCTGAGAACTGAAGTTTGAATGCATCGTGGATCTACGTGCAGATGTTGCCCAATTCTTCGTACTTGATAGGTGCATTCAGTTGATCTTCGAGCGTAGCAATTCTCTACGGGAGTATTCCACTTCAATCTTGATTTGATGAGAGCATCTACGTTCGAAGAACTTCGATTTATAGGCGCGAGTTGCATTTCAATCAGGAATGAATGCACCAACATTGAATTAGCGTGAGCCATCTGCACGAGTTGCAGATGAAGACTACGAAGCAATCACAGGATCGATTCTAACGAGCGCTTAAGCGCATGAAAGCCTTACGGAATAATTCCTTTCGTTTTGATCCGTTATGAGGAGTGCCCTCGAACGGCTTGTCCGTCGGGAATTTCCTCGTGGATCAGTAGGATTCCTGGCTTTTTCTCGTGTAGTTTATTCACTGTATCGATTATCTCTCTGGAGGACCTGAGTGTGCGGTGATCATAGCAATCAGCAACGTTACAGACTATGAACATTACAGAGTTCAATTTTGCAGTAAAAATATGATTCATCGTCCATTTTCTTCTGCTCTTTCATCCTTATTAGAGACTGGTGCATCATACAGCCGGTTTTGTGTGTTTTACCTATCCATTTTTGCCTCGCTTAGCCAGTCAAGAACATTATTGAAATACTATTACATGAGTTTCAAACATATTTGAAACTCGTGTTGCAAAGCCGTTAGTAGAATAATCAATCTCTTCTTCGGAAAAGGCAGATATTCGGAATAAAACAAAGTTCTATCGTATCGAACTTTTGCATAATTAAGTTATCCGGCTGCATACGTCAACTATACTGATACCATATCTTGCAATTCAGACGAGTAGTCAATAAAATTAAAGTCAAAAGCCCGTGTAAATAAGTTCTTAGTCTAAACAAGCGGTAGAGACATACTAGGTATCACCTGTAACCTCTAAATAGTACTACCAACAGACAATCCTCTGGCTTTAACTCGGCCAGAATGAATGATCGATCATAGAAATACAATGTGGGAACAATAATCGTTCTATTTAGAACGTTAATTTATTAGCAAGAGAATTCTGATATCTTATTTTTCTTATTTACCGATTGCAAGAATATTTGGGTCTCAAAATTTATTTAGGAATAAATTTTGTGAAATTCAATGCCTTGAACAGTACCGTAGAAGAGGAAAAAATATGATGACTGAACAATAAACATGAGTTGAATTTTCCCTGTGCATCACATGATTGCTAAAAATAGTACTTGCATTTAACTGTATCTTCCTCCCTTTTTCTGGGACAAAGCTAAAAACCCTATTTGTGTAAATTAATTTAAATGGTCTGTGATTAGAGAAAAACTAGTTCCAAGTGACTATTCTTTCTTTCGACTTCACGATATCAAAACTTCTTGATTGCGTTAGTAACTTAAGTTAGGCCACACAGTGCGACTCTTTTATGAAAGAACGAATCATTAATAAAACTGGACATTCTTGAGAAGCTCAGTACAGCCTAGGACCGCAAAATTCCATCAAAGAAAAGTCGTCGGGCATGACCCACTTTTGCGGAACTCCTTCGTCTTTCTCTTGCCAGAAACTTGCCCCATTTAATTACCTCAGAGCCGCTAATTTTCGCGCTGGATTACTTTGGGGCGACAAGTTGCGTTACTCAAAACTCTGCTCACAAATATTATTCCTGCGACGCAGTGAGCTGCAAGAATGGCGACCGTTCAACTCAAGTGTCCGCTTGAGATAAAATTGACGACATATACATATAATGCGCTTGCCCGTAGGAAAACTTATTCAGTGCTAGTAAAGGTTCTACTTTTAGTATATCTCAAGAGAAACTTAGTTGAGCAATACAAAACTGCGTTCCCTAAAGTGATCAAACTAAGTTTTTGATGTTATGGTTGTAGGTCATTTGATTTTCATTAGTTGGAAAACAAAGTGTGTTTTCCGTAATTAGAGGCTAGGACGTTAAGAATAGATTAAATTTTCAATTAAGCCTGTAGCTACTCAACTGAACTACAGGCTGCAATTATTTTAATGGAAGGAATGTTCCAGTCTAATTAGTGATTTAAAGGACTTGAGTGATGTTCAATTTTTTTGATGATGATTGAAAGTTGTTTTGAATTATTTTCTCCATCAAGAGAATTTCTATTAAAGCAAAAAATAATTAAGAGGGTTACGGATTAAAATATTTTTAAATTTATATACATGCGAATTTAATTTTCTTCAAAGTTAGTAAGTGGAGCTGGTGTATTGCCAAAGTGATGTTTATTGCCAAAGAAATAGAGGTCCTTCAGTTCTACCGGTCCTGAAGCTTTGATGTAACGTCGAAGCGCAGGAAATAGTGGGATCTAAATCGTATTTCTGGATAAGTGAGCCATAATGAATACACTTCTTAGATTTCCCCTCATGAGAATCGTAAAATATTGAAATACGCTAGTTATAAATGGTAATATTAGGATTTATTTGATATTTACATATCTTACGACTTTAAGTTCCCGTCGAATTGAAATAATTACTCATTAGAGTAATTTAGAATTATTATAGAGATAAATGTATGAAAGATTTACGACGAGTTTTTGTGTGTGGAATGAATATTTTTATGAATAGATACAAAACTTCTATTCTGTATCTTATATAACGATAACATGTTAGTGTACGAAAAGAAAACTAATAACAGGAAAAATGGCATAGTGTATAGTAATCCGGCGCTTTTGGTAGTTTGGTAACATGTATACCCGCTCTAATTTCAGTTCAATAATTTTTCTTCAGTAATAAATAGGAAGTAATGGGACGGACATACACAGAAAAGGGTGATACACTGTCGATTATATGTATGTACAAGTAGATTTACATACGTTTGTTATCTACACTAAGAATAGGATACGCTTGTTATCGGTGCTAAAATTGAGATATGCTTATTATATGTATTAAGATTAAGATACGTTTGTTATTGATATGTGGTCTTGATGACAGGTCGGTCCTGTTTGGCTGTGGTGGCTGAATTGTTCAGCTGCGGTGCAGGATCGAATCCTGTTGTCAACGGAATGTCGCTCCGTCTGATAGAAACCTCATCACGACCAGGTAAGGAAGAAGCCGACTGTTCTAATACGCACTAATGTGCATACTGTTGAAGGAGCTTAACTGTGCTGCGATGACTATCCTCTCTAACTTTGTTGTTGATTCAACGGCAACTTCTATTTAGTATAGTGATGCATGTGAAAACTTCTATAAATACGCGTGCACTTGCGTACCAGCGACGTAGAATTTAGACTTCCAGTAAAAGGCAACGATCATAAAAATGAACTATTTTTTTGAACGTATTTAACGGGGAAATTCGTTCAGTTACACCAACTGCAGTTTCACTGTGAATCAAGGGGACAGATATAGTTGCCATTTAGATGCTGGCTACTAAAAGTAATTCATAAATTTGTAAAGCATGTGCAATTGGCATATAACCATACTCATTCTTTATTCTGTCTTCAACATTTATTGGCGATTTCATTCCATTGGTATTTTATTGACCTAAAGTTCCTGAAAACTCATATTCAGAAATAGCCTTTTGATTTACTCCCGCTGAAAATTCGTTCGAATCTGATATTAAAGAACTGTCAGTCACAATATTTATAACACAGTTGTCATCAGTACATATTTTGGGACTGATCCTCATTGGCTGGAGCCATGAGGGTGCGAAGCTTCAACTAATTTGCATAAGTACTAATTAGCTGCGAGTTTGTGCCAGCGACTCCCATGATAGAACACTAATGAGGTCAAGTCAAGGAATTAACCAGCTTAATTCGACGCCTAATTTGATTAACCACCAGGCAAGAATTTTGGCTCCTTGTTTTGATTAAGGTTGAAAGAGACGAGGGTCTAGGAGACTTTGATACACGCTTGATTAGCGGAAATCTTGAGCCGATTGGAATCTAAATCGCATTTCAGGCTAAATGTGTCCGAATGAATAAACTTTTTAGTCATCAATTTCGCTTCCTTTCATCGAATTAACTTGTTTTCGAGCGCTTGGCTTCGTTTGAATTCAATAAGATAACCCTTTCTAGTTCAGAATTTTCATTTCGAGTCGTACGTAGAATCTAATTGAATTCATAATTTCCGTTCAAATTTCATATTATTCATTTAAGACAACTCACAATACATCAAACCATTGATAAATTCGTACTTAATTTTATTTATCAATTGATAGTTTTATATATACACGCATTTTGAACAAATTGCAATTCTTGGTTGACGTAAACTTCTTCAGTCTACTTCTACTTCTTCAGTGCTCTATTGAGAATAGCCTTTAGGTACTTAAAGTTTTAAGAGTGTATCTCTTTGTGTAACTTTCACCTAATTGTAACATCAAATTGTTTCCACAGGAATTGCTTTTTCCGATAAAACTCCGCCTTCCTTCGACAAGTTTGCACAATAATTTTGAAAAGCGTGAAAATATTTCCTTTCGTACTTTGCTTTCTATAAATGTCATTCTTAATTCAATTTTTGTAACTCTTATATCAGAAATGAAGCGCTACATAAACATTTTAACAATGTTCCGTACTTTTATTGAGTAATTATTTCGTGGACTAATTATATGTTCACTACGGTATGAAAATGCAAGTATTCAGCTGTAGCAAGTTTCATCAGTTTGGTTTAAAGCAAATCTTGGATTGTCATCATAGTTCTGCATTCTCCTTCTTGGTCATCAGTTCGAGGGACGACAAATATAGAGAATTAATGCTCGTACTCAGAATGATATTAAGAGGCCTTCATTTCAGATGATTTCAATTGAGATTGCAAAAAGTGATGAAGGCACTGATAACGTAAGCCAGTTTATCAAGTCCTCATAGTCGCTTTGAATGTTAGGTAGAGAAGAAATTAACTGCTGGTAATTAAGGACAGCTATCGTAGTGCAATGGGCAGCCAAGTTGCGAAGCTGAAATTATGGGTCATTTTTAGTTTACGCTCGAGACAAGAAAGAACAGCATTGTAGTTAGTCTCTCTTAACAAGAAGTTAAATGGGATGTTGTTAGGAGAGCTGTCCGATTTCCACGCCTCGCTCTCATTACGGTTACAACACACAGGTGTAAGTGCGTTTATGCGTTCCCAGGATTATTCTAACACTTCAATGATTTAAATACTATTTATAATATTTCATTCGAGCTTATATTCGTTCCTTGAACTATAAATCTTCAAATTTATCACTAGATCGAGGTTGACGAGTCTCTTCCACCTCTAGTATTGTCCACCTCATATAGAAAATTTAATTTGTGTTACTTCATAACTATTGAATTTTAGTTTCATGTGCCTTGGTGTACGGGTGATAATATATATGTGTGTTAAATACAGAGATTTTATTTCTGTAGGATATTTACATTCGTAGTTGCTAACAATTTACTTCACTTTTCATTATTCTCATTGAATGTTTCCCAAATAACGTGCTGCCTGCAGCCTTTTCTGACCGCACGATGGCTTCAAAGTACAAATTACTGAAATACTTCAAAACTTTCTCAACGTGAGAGCCAACTCTCTGGCCTCCCACCTTCAGAACAGCTGTGAATTTTTAGTCATTTTTTGAGTTCAGTGGAAATTTCTGTACTCCGAACTCAATAAGAGTCTAGCCTCAAATTAATCTCAATATTTGAATCTTCGCCAGTGTTAA
The DNA here is from genome assembly GCA_006783055.1 of Trinorchestia longiramus. Taxonomy (NCBI): domain Eukaryota; kingdom Metazoa; phylum Arthropoda; class Malacostraca; order Amphipoda; family Talitridae; genus Trinorchestia; species Trinorchestia longiramus. The sequence goes on along the minus strand of VCRD01000345.1, from coordinate 191,376 downwards.
CGAATGCGCTGTTTTCGCGTGAATCCGCCAAAACCCTTGCGCTCTACCGAATCTAATCAATTTCGATCCCTGGAATTAAGCAACTCATCAAGTTTAGAGGATGTTTTCGCTGCTACTTCTTAAAAAGATCCACCTCAATCTGCAAGCTTTAATTTTCTAACGTATTTGTAAAATAGCTCCTAAAAATACTGAGTCAACGATGATTGTTAATCCGAGTTGTTCCATCAACTTCATTAATGCAAGAAACTTTTACGCTCAGTTCATCAGTCTTCACTGCGCCAAGTTTCTATCTGAGGGGAGAATTTATAGTAGGAACTCTGCGCGCTTCACAGAAATATTTGTATATTTACTCCGTGTCCTTAGAAAAGCGATCTTATTTTCTCTCATCTTCTTGGGGCTTGAAGCCCTTGAGGTATATTTCTTCCTTCGAGTTCTTCTTTAAGTAACTTTCTAGTGTTCCGCTCATCATAGCATTATCTGAGTAAGAAGGATGAGGCTTCTTTGGATCTCTTTGTTGGTCTGGGCGCAAAAACTTGCATAATTTTTCGGAGTTTCTGTGATTTTTGTTTTCGCTAGTTTGGTGAGAAGTTCTTTAGTGCAGGAACACCGGAATTCGACAAATTACTGAAGGATGTAGGAATTGCTTTTGTGTAATATCAACTCGAATGTGTTTTATAATACTGAAGTCAACTTTTAATTACGTAAAAAATAAGTGAGGACGTAGTTTCAAACTATGAGCCTTTTGAAAGTTAACTGTTATCTTATAAGAAAATGGTATCCAATAAGAGATTACTGCAATGCACAAAAATCGGGTACAGTAATGCTTTTATTTAACATGATCACTATAAAACTAAATTCTTGGGCGTGTCAAAATTTGAAGAAAAACTGTAAGATCACAGAACGCGTTTGCCTCTACTGCTTTTCGACCTTATTCGTGCCAGCTGCTGCCGTATCAATAGATCTATTTCTCGTAAACGCCGAAATGCGGCAAATTTATGAACTATTCATTTTTCAGACACTCTTACTGCGCAAATTCTACGATAGCGTGGGGGATTTATTGTAGAAGGTTTCACGAGCTCGAAAAAAATTATTTTCTGCATGTACAGGCAGGATGAATCTCACGCAGGGCACAATTGCACAGACAGAAATAATGTTCAGAAACAGCAACAATGTTGTTGACTAAACATAATACATAGCAATCAGAACCAAAGTGAATGGTATCAGACATTCCGATTGTTCAAGGAAATAATAATAAACGATGTGTGACGAAAATGATCAAATTTGTTTGAAATTTTTGCGAAAAAAAGGCAAAAAATACTCCGACACCAACAAATATTCCAAATACACAGGGTTCATTTCAGAACATATTGTTTCCTTAATTTAAAGGTAGTATTTAAACGACGCTCATTAACACACTATGCATTCAGTCCAAAAGTATTTAAAACCTTTTTATGAGAGTAATAACTAATGTTTGATTTTTGAGTATTTTTTCTTACATTAGGGACCCACAGTGGTAAGTAATTTTAAATTACTTTACCATGTAGTCTACTTGATTAAAAAAAAGTAGGCCAGATGATCGGTATTCACGTTACCGCTTCCTGGTTGTCTGAGTTCCAGGGTACAGAAATCGAATTTTATATGACATACATTTCAACATTGCAGTTATGTAGTAATGTTAGCGCATGTAGCAATAATGTTGTGAGCGTAGTTAGTGCCATGCCACTAGTTACATTCTGAAACGCATTGTACATCGTATGCTTTCAGACGCTATAAATATATTCTTTGTATGTATACGTATATATATATATAATATATTTATTGTATATTTTAGGCTATAAATATATTTTTCTTAGCATTCATGCTTGGTTTGCAGTGACCAATACTGAACAAGTTAAAAAAATTGTTCTAAAGTTAAAGTAATGATTACAAGAATTGGGTAACAATTAAATTGCTATCTTGTGCATAAAAAACTGATGAAGCAGTGTATGAGACCCTGAGTTTATTCGCAGTTGATAACATCACCAAAGTACACAAATTCCATACTTTATTTGTTATGGTGTTCCTTGGACTGGGCCCGAGTGAGACAAGTCTACTGGCTGTACAAAAACTTAGTGCAAATACAACGCTTTAGCACGCTATTTAGAGGGCACAGACACAGGTTTGCAACGCAAGAATTTTTTGTTAGTTTTTTTGATGAACGAATAATTCGTCGCGTAGTATTCTTGTATTAACGAATAAGCATGAGGAGTCTCTCCAGTGTTATGTATGCGAAATAAATGAAATAAGTTTCCTATGAATTGTTGCGCAAGTGAATGTGTAAATAACCGTAAAACAAGCAGCAGAATGTCGAGCTATGGAAAAACTGTTCCTTGCTCTGAAAAATAGCCTCCGAACGAACACGTTGTTGGCGAGTTGAATTGACCGACGCAGACTCAGCCTTCAAAAAACAAATACGAAATTGGGGTCACAAGCCAAGCATCATCTCAAAATCCTGTTGTTACTTTTCAAATCATGATGCAAAATTAAAAGAAAGTTTCATATAGTTCGTATGCCAAATTTTGTTATTATTACAGAGGGAAAAGCTGTTCCAGAAGTTCAGTTTTGAATAGATCGTTGCGAAGTTACGTATGACTTTTTAAAACTTTATATGATATTTACCAGCCATTCAATATTTTTCTACTTTCATCCTCTCCGCACATACCATAGTTTTACATTTATTGTTAAATTCTTCTGGAAAATACTTTTACTTTGCAGTTCCGAAAGGGCTGCAAAATTTTCAGTTTCAACTATTTTTTCTTTGGCCCTAAAATTGTTATACTTTCACTGTAGCCAGCTGCTTTTTGTCCGCTTTCGAGTGAGTACGTAAAGACTCAAAGCACAAGGTGTTCATTTTGAACGACGTTCGAGATATTTCCTCCATAATGCTTTTTCCTAGAAAATTTGGCGTTAATTTTATTCACAATACTTCAAGGTCGTGAAATATCTCTATAATAGCTACTTATATCAACACCATCAGCTTGACAGTTTTCTATTTTCTTTGGAAATTGAAGTATGATGCATGGAGCTACGACAGGCCACCCATAGTCTCTAAGTCAAACAAATATTTCTATGAGCTTAATACTGTTGCGATGGTTGGAAAGATAAAGAAAATTTATTCATACCCGTCAGTTCCTGATCGACAAGACTTTGGACTGCTGTATTTTCAGCAGAAAAATTGCAACGCGAAGTTCACAACTTTGCAATCTTTTCCGTTTATTTGCTTCAGCTATTTACGCAACACATCTTCAGTAAAATAGATAAAAACTATAAAATGGCAAACTGACTCATATTCCTGCACCTTGAATAATATCTTGAGTTATTTTCACAGTAGCCCTTGTGTTTATTTATCACCTTTTAAAGACCATATTCATCTAGAGAACAAAACATAATTCATGGACGGTGGAGTAGCAGAAAGCCTGAAAAAGAGAGATGATTGCTACTCGCTTTTAAACGAGGGAAATTGTGCTCTACTGTGAAATGTTTTAAGTAATTTCTTTATCAGCGCACGACGTCTAAATAGCAAGCTCGCATTCGCTGTTATCTTGATGAGGGACCATGAGTTAAGATTCTTCAGCGTCACATGGAAACCTGTTCTTCTCAGAAAATAAAATTTCACATGAATATCACGATCATCATCCTTGTTTTTGTGGTATTTAGGACTAATAAAAGAAGTAGTCAACGACTTGCATTTGGCCGCAAAAAGTGTCGTTTACATACTTGAGCTAAAATCCTTCATCTACGATAGGCAATGGTCTTCTTTTTATCTAAAATAGTCGTGTCATGTCTGTTAAGTCAGTCATGCACATCTATTTTCCTTTTTTTTGTTATGGTCGCAATATATTCAGCAGCTCAGCTACGTTTAATTTTTCTTCAAAATACCAGCTAATAGATGATGCAATTAAATAGGTACTTGTAGTTAAAGCATTTTAATAAGGTCCTACTGTTTGTATTAGAAACTGAAACTTCAGTACTAAGTGTTGACTTGATCTCAACTGGAAGAGTAAAGTAGGCTTAAGAATATTCAGAAACAAAGTTTCTACCTAAGTGGAATAATTAGGAATTATCTTCTGAAATAAAGTCCGGCATACTTTTTATTCTGGGAAGAATGTTAGTTATTTTTGCTCATTCAACATATTCTCGAAAAAAATATCACTCATGCAAAAGCATACCTTGGTAGAAAAAATGGGTAACTTATATAGATATCCAACTTCCAAGACTTTTCTGTCACTTCTCTGGTAACAACAAAGAAATCACTGTCAGTTTTATGCAGCTGAAATTGAACTAGAATTTAAGGCGTTAGGTGAAGTAAACAAAAATTTTGGAGCTTCTTCAGGTGCGTCCTTGAACTTTCCTTTTGATATCTTCCGGGAATCAACGTCTATATTTATTATTCTCAAAAATTTTCATTTCTATCAAGATTTTCTTCATCCTACTATTGTGGAACTTTTGCGTGAAAATTTAGTTTACTCCATTTCCAAAAAAAGAATAGTTTTGCTTTTTTAATGCGAGGTCAAGGGATGTTTTATCAAACCATTTCAATGTTACACGTAGAGCATGGATATCAGTTTAGTAAAAGTACCAGTTCATTGCATCCTTTAAGTAGATTAATATTTTGGTTTACAATTCCCGGCATATGCGTGTTCTCTTAACAGGAGATCAAGTCAAACGGCTTCTCAGTTTTAATCATCAAACTTTCTTGCAGCTCTTACTGTTATTAGTAAGAAATGCATTTCTTTTTCAGTATCGTATCAATAAAATGCAGGATTGATTTCTTTCTCAAATACGTTTGCAAGTTATCGAATACTTCATGAGTCCATACGAAATGTCTTTCAAGAACCAAGTCTCACTTCTTCCCTAACTTTTCTTGGTGCGGGAAACTGTTCGCTGTTACTTTCGTGGGAACTGCAATTAAGCGAGAACTCGAGGCTGTGCAGCATTTTAGGCTGTGAAGAATGCAGCTGCAATATTTGGCGGCAGGCGCCTGATATGAAGTCGACCGTAAACGAAGTCAATATTCCAAGACTACGGCAACAGCCTCACGAGCTCCGGGTGCTGATCTGACGGGCATCTCGAATGGTCTCTGAAATCGTAAAATTCCTGTCAACTGATCATCGCTGTGCCGGATTTTATTGAAGGACTGCGTCTTAACGCCCTCGTCTCGACGCGTCTTTTTTTCATTTGGCGAGCAGTAAAAGCTTAGGAACAATGGGATTCCGAGTTTGATTGCTAGTTCAAGAGCTCGGACGAGACGCCCAAAAATAGAGGCATCATCATAGCTGAAATAAAACTGGGAAATCAGCAATAAAAACTAAGCAGGAAGCTGCTTGCCCAAGAACTGAATGTACGAAATTAACTTGGTGAATTGTGTAAATTTAGATCACAAATTCGGAGGCAACTTTTCCATGGTGCTCCTGAACTTTTTTCAAGGAACAATTTCGCTTTCAAGTTAGGAATAGCAAAAATGTACTTTTTCCACAATTGGTTTGTTATTGTGCTGGGTGTTCGTAAATTGATAACACTTGATTCTTACCATAATTTTCATGATGGTCAAGACTTGAGACTAAACAAGGAAAATATTATGCAGCAGACACATTAGAGAGAGTTAGATCTACATATATGAACACTCATATACCAGCGAACATTGCACCGTACACTACTCTACTTCCTTTGCAAACAGGTTACTTAAGCCATGACAGCACTCAATTCATTTCATACGAGTGTATTTACGAGTTGTTAGGCTGACACTCTAGTCTCTAAAAACCTTACAAATTCAAGTTCCTGAGCTGCTAAGGAGTTTTTTCCGTGCTTAGTGTGAAAATACGTGTAGATCTAGTAACAGAGTTGATACTTTGATTCAGAAAATTTTCTTAGTAATGAGTTAATAGTAAATTGTCTTTCTGTTGGGTATTTTAAGATGAGTGTCAAAGCAGGTTTCTTGTGCTCTTTGTTCAAATATTTTTTTAGAATCGTTTACCCCTAATTTATCCGTAAAAGTTGAGCTGTGACAACTACATTGATTACGAAAATTATTTCAGCATGGCAACTCTTTTGTACTCTGCTTTCTAAAAATGTATTTACTCGTTTCCTCCATTCTCAGTTATCGAGTCTACCTTGAGTTCCACCCCCAATTCCTCCAACTCCACTGATTCTCGAATATCGTACTCTGACTCGAAATACTCCGACTCTAACTACTCCAACTCCTCGTGTCGAAAAGAATCAGCTTGCACTCAGGAATGATGTGCTCCATAGTTCATTTTCTTGCATTCGGATTCAAGTCATAATTTGAGTCCCGCATTGACATCGCATGAAGCCAACCAACTCCTGGAGAACTTTTTCCAGTCGGTGTCAATTCAGTCTTGTCCCTGTATTTCCAAGGCCAATAGCATGCATGGAATATAGACGTGAATTGGCACGTACTATCTCGGGAATTTGCTGGACAGAGATGGGCTTAGAACGGACCATTTGCATGCGGTGGCCGGTCGCGCTCGAACGATCGGCTTTTGGTGGACGATTGCATGAGCGCCTTTGCTGGGCAACGGTCTCTGGTATTGCCCGCGCACCGATTGCCTTCATGAGCGATGTCAATTGGCAGTCATGCTACTCTCGAGGCTTTTGTAATGTTCTGCGAAACTTGATTTCTTTTCATCTTTCGTGTTTGTGCTAGTTCATTGTTTGTGCTTTCATTGTTTGCAGGCTTTTGTGCATTATTTACCGTGCATTTTAAAGGTCAAGAACAACGAATCACTGCAAATGTCGCGTACTGTTTATTAGTTAAGATGACTATTTCGCCTTATGATGCATCTTTGCGCTGAATGTATTATACTGAATGAGAATAGGATGGTTTATGTTATTATTTCTGGCTTGAATGCACCGTGTGAAGTTAACTGACTTTCATTTTTTAAAAGGCGGATGATGTCCAAGAAAATAATTTCGACTACGTTTTTTTTACTCACTTTTTACAAGATGTGCGAACAATGTTTATTTACTGCTCTACTACCTGGTTACGTGCTACTTTATATAAATTCATTGTTCATTTTATGCTAAATATTATATCATTTTTGTATTAAAAGGTTTTCTTGTCTCCTAGGTCAGTAATGCTCAGCGAATATTACCAAATTATCTGTTGTTTCTGTGTATTATGCTTTACATGCGTGATATTGAGTTGTACATCATGAGGCGCTTACGCTGTCCGTAGCATTGAGAGAAGCTGAGGTAAAATAAAGATTAGAGCTGCTATCATTTGCTTTCCCTTGCATTTAATCAGCCCCCGCCAGCCTATGCTCGGTAAAAGGCAAACTACGATCTCGTCAAAACAAAATATTAACGCGTTTCTTTGAAGCTTCGTATTAAATTTAAGCTGTAATTTGTATGCTCTGAGTCTAACGCAGAAGAAAATGCGTACCAAGATTAATCTCCATGGTGTGTTAACGTCAATTTAAGCATATTTCCCTGGATTCCCTTAGCATACGAAAATTCAGGTAGAAATTAATGTTCATTTGACTTTAAAATTTAACTGCATTCAGCGCCTGGTTAGTTTTAGTCTTCTATTTTTTTTGCTTTGTTCATCAGAAAGGCATGCGATCTTCTTCATTCAGGCTCAAGTATTGAAATTCTATATAATTTAAGCAAAATAAGAGTGGTGCCTTTGTCTGCCTGTGGAATGACTGATTAAAATAAATGTTTTCATGGTTGGAACTCTTCAATTTGCAGGTACTTTATTACATTATCGTCTTGTTGACCAAGTGCTAAAGAAACCGCTACGCTTAGTCATCGATTGGAACGTGTTAGTCAAGACTGGCTCGGCCGGTCCAGCTCTCCATGAGTATGAAAGCCTTAATAGCGTTTTGGTTTAGCGTTGTTGCCGTCGTATGACATCAAAATGGAGATAGCTGAGAAGCCGTTTCTGGTGGAGAGCTTGTTTTTGTTGATGATTATTTCCCTCACTGTCAAAATTTGCTCTTGAAATAACTATGATTTGCATGATGATGGATTTAGTAGAAATTAATGTAAATACAAATACATGAAGATTTTCGTTAAGCCAGCGTTTAAGTTCAACTGTATTATCTAGAAAGAGCCTGTCATGGTGTCTACACAACGTTATTAGTAAATTGTTCCGTTTCTTCAGTATCGTAAACATTATTTGAATATTTAGCTCTCTCTCTAGAACTACAACTACAGATATAACAGCCCACTTAATTAACTCAGCCAGAACAACGAAAAATATCTATTTATTTTCAAAATAAAGATATAATGTCATTTTGTTTCACTTCATTTGTTTTTGTTCCGGAAAAACTTTTTCTTTTTTTTACAATATATCGCCTTCATTAAAGCTACAAATGCGTTCGATCATTTTGCCGTACTCTGTACTATGCGATGCCGCTATAGAAAATAATAATATCATAATATATATGAACTTGTAAGGCTCCAGGTGAAATTTCTTTTGTTCTAGTTGCATTATGTGATATGAATGTCATTGTCTGTTTTTTTTATTTGCACGTACGAAATAATTTTTACAGTATTTACTCCTATTTCAAAGTTTATATTTTTCATGATCTCAAATAAAGTGTTGAATGATTTTATTGTAATCCATGGTAACTCTTAATTTTATCATGAAGAATCATGACATCATAAATATGAGGGAGCGTTCAATAAGCATGCAACATAGATACACTCATGAAAAATCGAATTTTTCTCCCAAATGTGTGCAAGAGCTGTTCATTGTACCTCAGAAATAAGTTACTGAAATTTGATTTGTATTTATTGTATCTAGAATACCAATTACTTGCATAAGATAAATCTTCTTCTTTTCGCTAATGCATACACGAATCTAAATAATTTTATCATGGATGGGTTTACTATTCTAGATTGGTGTTTTAGATATCAAAACACAATAATAAAATTTCAAATAGCGCTTTTATGGGTCACCCTGTATTGTGTGTCGCCTCTCATGTTAATACTGTATCTGACTTTCCACTGGGGGGTGCTGCAAAGTGACATTCAGTTTCTTCTATTCTACAATAGATGCAAAATGCTGTACATGCGAGTCTTATACGTAAAACCTTAGTTTTACGGAAAATTGTCCACACGATAATATTATACTTGAATTATCAAAACGAAATCTGTTTGCGATACCCCTTTCTTTAAAAATTATTTCACAAGTCAATATGGCTCTTGAACGTTAAAACAAAATTGATTTACGATAATACTACCGAAAAGAATTACTGAAACTAAGCTACGGTATTCCGTCTTTATTTCAGGCGTCTTTATTTCACTGATAGTGGAGCTGTGTGAACGTTGTCAGGCCATTATGTGAGTTGTGTTCCCTAGATTTTCCACAATTATTAATGCAGAACATTAGTTACGGTATATGACCTGACGACTTCATCGTGAAAAAATGTTTATTTCCAGAACTCTGTTTAGCTTATTAAAGTATTTATGCTTGTTTTTCAAAATTGATTGGCAAAGCAGGTTTAGTACAGAAAGAACTATAAACTATTTTGTTTCCAATGTGCATTGAAGAACGAGAGTATGACAAAAAACGGCACTGTTACAGACTGCCTTGCTTTTTCTACACTGAAATTGAACAAATTTATTACAGCAGTATTTGGTTTAGTCATTTAAGAAAAGGTGGATAAAGCATTGAAAGCTGGATTCTTGAAACTGAAGTCCGTCATTTTGTAAAGTACAAGAAGTTAGCAGAATTTCGTACAACGGCGGTTTTACTGTAAACATTTACTGGTTCATAAAAATTATAGCAATTCTTTACGATGGAAAGAAACAAGCATTGCTTTGCAGTTCAATCTAATATTGAAACTGTATGATAAAAATACTATTGAAGCTGAGCACCGAAGGAATGATTTATTACTAATTCTGGATACGATAGGAAAACTGGTGAAGTCTTTTTTATTTTGACAACTGTATTTCGTAGCCGCTGCTATGAATTATCTGAATAAAAAACAGGGTCGTAATTTTATCCAGAATGAAGATTAGTCATGACCACTCAAAATTCCCCTCGCAACTTCAAATAATTACGTAAGAAATAAAAACAATGGATAAATTACGGTAGGAAAATTGTCTTTTCCTCATGCATCCTGGCCAAATATGTATGCATGTAATACTAGCCTGTTACACGAATCTTGCATTAGTGACAGGAGAGATCGCTGTGTTCCCCGTCGATAAGTTTTTGCTACGCGTGCTGTTAGATTTCCGAAAACTAGATTATGATTTTGGCTGCTTTAAAAATCAAGACATCTGAGACAATCGGTGATGAAACGAAACTCTTGTTGAGTGTCACCAACGTGAGCGTCTGTCTCCTGGTAATTAGTGAGGAAAGCCAGAAAAAGCTAAGCATTAATTAAGGAAGCCAGGTTTGTGCATCTACAGCTCTTTGCCATTAGAGAGAACCCAAGCCCGCGCTGCACCGTGAGATACCATCAAAAAATAAAATACGCAAGTCGACAGTACGATACCAGATCTCATACAGCATTTTTCCTACCTTAGTTCTCTATTAGATAAGTTTTCTTGGCCTAACAAAGAATTCGAGCACAATAACCTTCAATCCTTTTTGCCAATTAGAAAAGTTTAGCCAAAAAGTTAGGGCAAATTTTGGCGGGATTAGTTGCGCTGCAACCTGGAATGTGCAGACTACGGATATTGGAGTCGCTTTCTTTTTGTGAACTTTATTAGCCCTGATTTGGGCTTTAGAAGAATTAGGAAGAGAGACACCAATGGAACGTTGTTCTTAAACTGTACAGGAACTGAGAAAATCTACCACAGAAGACCATTTGTCTGAAAGATCTTGTAAGCAATAAATTGTATCATATGATTCTTTCTACTGAGAAGCTACATACATCGAGAACACGTCTCAAGTATAATTTTATTTCATACGCGCAGCATTTCTATTCGCATGCATTAATTAAGACGCCTTTTAAAGTTTTCAAATGGTCACAGGAAACAATTTTCAAGCCAAACTTTAGAGAATTGAAAAACAAAAGATGCAAGTTAATGACTTATTATTTATACGCAAAGTTCACTTTAAACTGTTACCATGTCCAGCAGAGCAATACATAGTCTCCTCATGGGTTGATAACCAAGAGCCTCTAGTATATGAAAGGGAAAATGAAGTAGAGACACATATACTAGTATACCTTAAAATGAATTATAATCATTGAAAGACAGTTGACTTTAAAAGGTTACGATTTATTTCTGGACGATGATGTATTTCGAGTTATAGTTTAGTATGCTTCTAATGGATTGAACAATATTTTATTATACTTGAACTAGAAACTATTTACATATTAAAAAAACATTTTTAATGCACCTAAGGAGCACAAGGGAAACTATTCATTTTCAATAAAACTGCAAGTGATTTGGAAAATGACATTTCTAGAAAATTTTTTCTCAGAGATTCTTCGATTTTTGCCGGTTTTTTCAGGTTGATTCTTCAGGAGTGCATTTCTGACCAAACCTTTCAACATTTCAAGACCTGCCGAATGCCATGACAGCTTTTCCTACTTCAAGTCATTTAGAAGCCTCTCTTCGATACCAATTGGAGTAAATGTTTCAGTGTTTCAACGATGTTTTTGTCGTTCAAAACTTAGAAAACTAGCTGGCATTCTTGGTTCTTCACAGTTCATGACAAATCTCCTTGCAAAATACAAACACCGACCTTTCACGCAGAAGGTCAACACGCAAGATGCATCGAAACTACAACACACGCTTTTCTTCCCATACTTGGCTCCACACAATAGCTAAGAATTGCTATAAAATGGCATCAAGACTTTGTTGTTTCTACCCAAACTCTTATTCAGATGTTTCAGCTGCGGTAAAAGGCAAAATATCCCGTAGCCAAATCACAGTTGGAGACACGTCTTTTATAAGGAAAAAATTTCATGTCATAGTTTGTTTCAAAGTTTGTTTTTACGCTATTATTATTAGAAACGGAACGAATGAGAACATTTTATGAAGGAAAATACTTATATAGCTGATAATAACTGGTTCATATATGACAATTATCTACTAAAACTTGTATTCTGATAAAAAATCTATCAACTTTAACTTGCGCCTTTTTTGCACTTGAGGGATCAAGGTTCAATGCTAACGTTCAACGTTTTATATAAAACAGTGTTGAATTAAATCGCATACGCCATTATAATTTGATTCAATTGAATTCGTTCTCCCATGTTACCCTTAGAAGCACAGCTCTGTGACTATCGGAAATAAAATAAAACCGTTTTTTAAAATTAGGATAAACATCTCGGATATTTTGCTTAAACAATGGAGTTGATTTTTTGTCGTGTTTGTGTGGCGGCATTTGGAGCTATGCATCACACCAGAATGCGCTTTTTGAAAGCGTGTTCCGCTCTAAATGCAAAGCTCAAATGCTTCCATCTTTCTAAAGAACATCGTAGCTTGCTAGAAGAGAGAGCTGTCGTCTTCTGGCATTTGCTACGTAAAGCTGTACAAACTTTCCGGTTTTACGAGAGCCGTGGTAACTGTGTACAACTCACACAAATGTGACTTCATAACATAAAACATGGGGAAAATGTAAATTTAAATATTATGTTTTGACGTGTTTTCCAGTTTGTGAGAGTAAATTGAGTGTCTTTCGCCTGAACTCTGTATTGGTTATTCCTACCATTTTCAAAGTTTTTTTCTGAACTGATTTGTGTTGCATGCGTAGTATTCAGGCTTAGAATGTATGTATACTTATTTGTAATTATTTTCAAAAACAGTCAGTACGTGCAGCGTTGAAACATTCTTCCGACATGTCGTCTTGCAATAAAGGATCTGTATACATGAATCCATTTTCTTACCATATCGTGCCTTTCATTTTATGTTAACATAAATGCCAAAGAAAATTCACGATATGATTTATTCAGCCTGAATATTTACACTACTCGTTTGAACGTTATTTTAAACTTACTTCCGAAGAGAAATGAATGGAGCTTATACGTATAATAGGTTCATTTGTTGAAGCATAGGTAAATTCAAAAAGTTTGTTTCATATGTTTCAACTCCTAACTACACTTCTAAAAACTTGCAACGGAGAATTTTCAAAAGAGAGACTAACAATTATTTCACAATGCACTACATGATTAAAATATTTCTGGCCGAGATTTCACTACCGACCGTCATTTAAGAATATATTTCCTGGAGACTTGGCATCAGTAAATAATTATATTTTAAAAACTTCTTGTGTAATCAATAAGGTAAAATGTAACTTGCTAGAACTCAAATGGCATCGAATAATTCTTAATTTTACTTTTACGCTTTTCCCTCCTTTCAAGGTGTTCACTAACGATACATATACTAGATTGAATTATCGCATTAATATAATTCAGATGAAACCATTTCTTATATATGAAATTTGCACAATAAAAACTCGTATGGGTGTGTTTCATGTATCTTTCAAGACTCGTTCCATCGCAGTTTAGGTGCGCGTTTCTCGGTCGTCTAAACTTTCATGTGACTAAGCATCCCGATGTATTATTTAAACTTCTCTTTTGTTTCGCTTCCAGAATCTTTACATTGACGTAAGTCCGAATGCGGAATCATAATTGACATACTTTTTGATAACCACAAGCGAAACTTGGCGAACTTGAGATACAGCTCATAACAGAGAATCATTTACTGTTTAACATAACAAGTTATTATTCTCATTTAGTGAGACTCATAGTTCGGTACGCTCGTCTACCGTACAGAAAATCTGTTCAAAGAGATTATATCGTCGAGTAATTGTTTTTCAAATTTGTATGCTCTTTCCCTTTAGTGTTTCTTCTACTCACCTCTGTGGTACCATCCTACTTCCATCACTTCAATATTTGTCTCTAGGCCCGTCTCCACCTCTACACTCAAATTCTAGCGTCTGTTTTACTAATACTCGTAGTACCGCACCGGTCTGTCTTGATCCCGTTGAGCTCCCCTCGACACGATGCCGTGTTTGGTGAAGTGATCGCCCATCACTCACGGATGCTAATAACTCAAACGCAAATAAGGCTCACGAGCCAGGGGATGAGCAGCATTACGATCAGTTGTTTGGTTAAGCCTATATTGCCGCCCATATTACAGCAACGATAAAGCCAGCCCAGTTCAGTGACACTGGGCTAAATGACACTTTGATTGAGCTCTACTTTGCCGCTGGTAACAGAGACAAGAAAAATGTCAATTCTTCTTTTCATAATGGCAATGTACAGGGTGGAGCATGAATACTATTACAAAACAAAAACAATTTTTTTCTCGAAAAAAACCTTTATTTCAATCTCTGACTTTAAGAAATAGTGAGTACCGTATTTGACGGCATATAAGACACGAAGACAAAGATGGGATATAAGACGTAGTACTGAGCGTAAGCTGGGTTACTGAGCGTCAGAGAAAAGATTAGCCTAGGCCTACGAGAGGTTTCAAAATTCACCTACGATGTATAAGACGCGGGGGAATTTTTTGAGACAAAATTTTGGAAAAAGTGCGTCCTATATGACGGCAAATATGGTAATTTACCAATATACTACAAAAAATAATTATTCAAAATACTCCACTTTTGCCCTCACTACTTTGCAAAGTCCTTTAAGAAAGTCTTTAATTGCCGCATGAACTATTTCTAAGGGTATTTTCTCCCAGCATTTATTTCAATTTGCATTTAGCACTTTGATACTCTTGAAAGCAGTAGGGTAATTGTTCTCTTTACCAACATTCTGTTGATTTTGAGGTTTATCCCTAGTTTGAACATTTCGGATGGACTCGGTTCCTTCTCTATATGAATTGTCACATCAATTCTACAGACATTGTCACTAGTTAATGGCAAATCATTCTGCCAAATGCTAGGTACATAGTACCTCGATTAACGACCACAATACGTTCCTGAAAGCCGGTCGTCAACTGAAACGTTCGTTAACCGAATCAATCTTTGAGGGCTATGTTTGAGGGACATATTATGCAAATAAAGCACAAAAAATAACACAAATGACAATGTCCAACCGTAACAACGTCTCGAGCTCAGCTGAGGTTGGAATGTTGCGTGGGTTCTTTGTCTTGCTGTTCGTTATGCGAAAATTTGTTCGTTATCCGGGAAAGATTTTTAGCAAAATTGTTGGTCGTTAACCGATTTGTTCGTTATCCGAGGCGTTCGTTAACCGAGGTTCTACTGTATATTCTAGATCATTAGTTTTATAAATTACATTAGGTATTATTTTCAAAATGATAATTATTAAAATTGATTTAATAACATGTAACAGGAATTATTCCCCATTGTGTAGATGAAGACTAAGAAGTATTTCGACGTATTGATTTTCAGTGAAACAGGCTATTGCTATTGTTCGTATCACTTTTATTGCTAGTCCTGCTACTATACTGTATACTGTGCGTAGTTAGCAGTAGATTTCAAATTATTCATTAGTAACTAGCAACTTATCATTGCTGAATTTATTTCCTTGTGCACAATTTTTCCTCATTTTTGAGTTAGTAATGAATAATGGGAATGAATGCCCGCAACAGTTCTGTTTTATTCATTCCAGCAATGTACTTTTGTAATTTCGAAGCAAGAATCTTTCTCTGTAAAATATCGCTGGAACGAAACTGCTTTTATGATAATGCTCGTATTTTGTTAACGGCAATGGCTAGTAAAATTGTGCCTCCAGGGAAGTCTCGTTCATAGACTCGTAAGATTATGGAGTCGTTGAGTTTATTGAGGACCTCACGGTTGGCCGGCTTCTTAAAGCTTAGTCCTTAAGCTTGTGTGCTTCAGCACCACTCTCAGAGCAGGCAGTCACCCACTAGCACCGAGTCAACAATATTAATTGGTCGGTTTTATCGCAGCGTGTAATTCCTTAAGTGCCTTTTGTACTTCTGGGCGTGTATGAATCGAAAATAACGTTTTATTCGATACAAATAATCAGGATCTGTGCGTATGAACATCTAGCTTGGCTAAATGTTCCCCTGAAATTGATTTTATTAAGTATAGCACGTAGGGGAATAATTTTTTGCAGTAGAATAACTGCATTGTAATTTTATCGTATAATTTCTTCATAACGTATGATAAGCAAACGTTCTTCCGACATTAATATAGATTTAAGATTAAACTTGTTACCCATACACATAAAATTCCGTTCCTACTTTTAACATATTGGTTTAATTTATACATTGTTACTGTATCATACGCAACATTTAAAAAAATATATTGTAATTAGTTTAACAAAAATTATACTTTTGTGAGCTTTAGTGGATGCTCTGTAAATCTTTCATGTTTCAAATTTCAACAAAAATTCATTGGAAAAATATTCAAAATGATTTGCATTGGGGATTCTAACGACGTTCAAACTCTCTTGGTGAAGCAATCTTAATTTGACACTTTTGCCTCGGTCGTGGAAACCTCGTACAAAGTTTTGAACGTTTCAGTCCGAGAAAGAAAAGAGTCTCAGATATTTTTTGTTCAGGAAGGCTAAAAAGTTGTGGGCTTTTATGGAAGTCGTTTGGTTGAGCTTGAACAAATACGTTATTCTAATTTTACATATTCTTCTTCTCAAAGCCAATATATTTTGAGATTTTAGAACGATATATAATACTTTTACTTCATTTTGTAACGAGTGAACAAAAATTTGTCGAGAATCTCGACTCATCAATGACATA
>VCRD01000345.1:127250-174685 GCA_006783055.1 Trinorchestia longiramus | reverse complement strand
ATATATATATATATATATATATATATATATATATATATATATATATATATATATATCTGTAAACGTTTGCATCAGTGAGCAGATTAAAGCTGTATTTGCTAAATTCTATGGAACAATCGGAAAACATGTGTCCTTATAATAATATTCGTGCTTGTATAAGCGATTTTGAACACTATTATAGCCACTCATATTTTAAGACGGATTATGTGATTGCTGAATATACGTAGGTCGACAGTGTTCAGTCCGTGGGGTGATCACAATGTGAGCAAAATCTAGGCCGTTTTATGAAAATTTGAACTTGAGAATGACCGAACTTGTTTTTGAGTGAAATTAATTTAAGATAAAGCACCCTATTTAATTTGTGTGGTTCTATGCTATTTCTCCATCTAAAATGAATTATTAAGAAAGTATTTTATGCACAGCAAAACTGCAATACATGCAGTATGCTTAAATATAGTATGTTATCTCAGGAAATCTCTTGTAAAACCCTGAGTTATATGCATTACTTGAAGATGAGTATATGGTTCTGACTTACAATTGACGTGTGTGGGTGAAACTTTACCCCTGCTTTTGGATAGTTGTTTGTTTAGCTTCAAGGGGCCAGATTTAAATAATAGATCTTCTATTTCCATTAAAAATGAAGCATATTGCGTACGGTACACAACTATCCTCTCAAGGAACAGTTAGATTTCAATCAATGTTTTATTAGCCTCTGAAATTTCCTAATTTTGTTGACAAAGTGTTAGTAGTTATTTTCTGGAAGCAGTTTGAGGTTCAGTTTCTCATTCAACAGTGTAACATTTTGTATCAAATGGCTGTCTTAATCTGCTTCGAAGATAATTCTTAACTTGGGTATCTGTAAAATGGTTCTTCACTATTTATTTCAAATAGCTCCCAGTCATACTAGCGACATGAATCAAATGTGTTTCAATTAAAACGCAAGGTAAGTTGGCTATTTCATGTCCTAAACCCGTGATAAGAAAATGTAGTGTGAAGCAACCGAGTGCTCTTCAGCGTGTAAGCTTGACACACATCTTTGAACAGACTAGGGATGCATTTCACATCTGAGCGTATGCGAGTGCATTCAAAATACACACAGAGAACATAAAACTTCATTAATCCATCACTTAATAGTACATGCTCACTACACAATTCCTTGGTTTTCAATAAGAGATTTTCATTCCATTTTACGCTGAAGATTCTCTAACTTTTGCAGAATAATTCAGCATCAACACACGATACACACCAATAAAAGTATTTCTGAATGCTCTTCATAAAAATGACACCTGACCTTGCAACAAATTTGCTTAGCCAGGGCGAGTGTAAATGCTCTTTATTTACGAATGCTTTTGCTCTTTTCAAAAACCTTCTAGCTTTAGTTTATTCGTTGTTTTGACAAGTCGACAATATTTTTAGCTTTGATAAAAGACAGGTCATACAAATCAATTCACAGTTAAAATACACTGTGGGAACATTTTTCAACAAAGCATATCTCTTCACAACCGAATTTATTATAGTATTCATAGGGTACTTTACCTACCTATATAACATATATATGAATATAAATACAGGCAAATATTCTTATAAGCATACATGTAGAAGATGTTTTGATAAAATAGGTTACATACTATTGTTAGAAGCTCAGTCAATTGAGTATAAAAAAGGTTACTAGCAATCAAACAAATCATTCCGGACTTGCTATTTCCGCAACATCCGTTGTGTAGATCAAAGAGCCGCCAGACTTCTAGTCGTGAGAGAACATTCCAAAATTAAAACGAACTCAGTCATTCCGCGGACACAAAAATATGATTGTTTTTCACACAGAACAGTATCAGGTTTCGTAAGTTCAGTTACATATGTATGGCTCAGGACAGTTCCGTACTGTCAAATATTTTTGGGAGTTAGCCTCTAGCTCTGTAGACTTTTACCCCATTATTTGGATAATTCTATAACCTTGCACGACCACAAGCTCCTGAATATTATTCACTATATGCCGTAGTCAGATTTTTCACACGCAGATATTCGTTGATATTTTTCGCACGCGATGTGACCATCATTCTTCAAACTACTCATTATTTAGGCTCTATTGTAACACAAAGAACCTTCGTCTTCATTTTTCTCAGTCCCTATTGAGAGATCATCGAACATCCTTGGCGTTTTTGCCAGCGGGCTCAATTTAAGGACGATCAAAGTGAAATGCCTGGAAAGGACCTAGAATTGCGATGTCGGACAGAAGGCACGATATGACATGGCACGCTTCACTGGCTCCTGGCATTTCCCATTATATCCTCTGCCCTCAGGGCTGCAAGGAACCAAAACAACAGCCACAGAGTCCCGATATACTCCTGTAAATACGAGGCCTTGTTCGCTCTCGACTTTGCTGTAAATGCGGTTGTCATCAAACTCGTGGAATATTTTGAAGAATCGCTCTTGCCTTGTTTTGAAGCTCTGCAAAACAATCAAAATAGATTAGTCTGCTCGTATTTCC
Source organism: Trinorchestia longiramus (assembly GCA_006783055.1). NCBI lineage: Eukaryota > Metazoa > Arthropoda > Malacostraca > Amphipoda > Talitridae > Trinorchestia > Trinorchestia longiramus. Next base: position 172,197 of record VCRD01000345.1, on the reverse strand, counting down.
AAAATAGTTAAGAATCAGCAGCACACATTTTAGTTTTATGTGTATTAAAATAAAACGTGTTTCATCCGTTGGTTGTTTATTTTTTTCGAAGTTTTCTTTTTTATTTTGACTGCTTTCGCCTGTATTACTTCGTAGCATTCGTTGATCGCTCTAAAAAAATGTTAATGAATATTCCTTTTCATTCAGCAATGGACATAGATTGTTTTACTGAAAGCTATTGACAAGCAAAAAGAGAATGACAACTGCAAACTATCTTCGCTATTACGATTGGATTTATTAGCTGTCTTGCACTCAAATAGTAGTACACTAACGCTTCAAAACCAAAGCTTGGAATTTTATTGATCATGAGTACGCGGTGCCATGCACCCTTATTTGTTGTAGTCGTGTCTCAGAAGATACAAGAGCGAATCATGGTCCCATAAAAAGCCATGCTGCAGAAGATTTTGGGCAAATTACGGCGTAGCGTTCCTATAAATTTTCTAAAATCTTTCTATCTCAAAATTTTGGATGCTGCTGGCATAGATGTTTATTTGGTTGTTGGAGACAAAATATTACAATTAAGCTATTTACTCACAAAATGCATGAAAAATTAAAAACAATCTTCGCATAATACTGTTGTTCTAAGGGGAATCAAACTAAATTAAAACACAGTTAATATACAATTGTCGTATTGTTGTGGTTAGTTCATCTTTTAATGTTGTAAAATTGCGTTAGAAAATTTATCTTGGAGAATCATCCAAACTTTGCCCTCCTTTTCATATAAGATAGATTTTTAAAACGACCCTGTATATTTGAAACACGATAACTCTGGTTCTTGATCTTTGTTTTAATTATGAAAAGTAATTTTAGGAAAATAATTAGTAAGTGATGTGATATAAATGTATCCTTGCTAAATTCTTATTATTTGTTTTTTAATGAAAAGTATTTATCAGTCCAGTTCTATTTTAATACACATTTTATTTGATATGTACAAAGGATGCTAAAATAATTGCTTAAGATCAGAGGGAAATCTCGATCGACAGCACACAATTAATGCAATGTCTTGTTTTGCTCTTTAAAAATAGGGTATTATTAAACAACAAATAATTCAATATGCAAGTTTTAGTTTATTTAGGATGTTCGAAGCCTGGCAAAATAGCAAAATGGGTGATTCAGCCCTGGTAAATGCTGAGTCATGCAGCGAGTGGCGCTTTCAGTTGCCGTCAGGGCTACGTTGCCACAGACTTGATGTCTTCCAGCAAGAGGTCGTCCAGGCGAGTACTTCTCAGACTTACTGATGCGGCTTACCGGCAGTTTTTTCCAATGTGCCAGGGACCGGTAATATTTCTTAACAATGTCGATTTACATCGAAAATAATTTTGGTACTTGATGCTGTGTACCGACAGCTGAAGGCTCGCAAAGTGGCTCGAGTTCGCGGATCACCACTCTTACTAACACTGGATTTGGCCACTAATTGGAGGCTGACAGGCACTGTGTGATGGTCAATTCTCTAAACCTAGTCCCAGAGGTAAATTTGATTCTTCTGGTCATTTTCTTGTTTCAACTGCGCAACCCAAACTTCAAGCGCCATGTGACAGAATAGCAGCGAAGATTCTAAACGAATGAAATAGTTGGCTCATAAATAGTGAAATGAAATTTCCCCCCACCAAAATAAACAAAATGTTAACATTGCATGTCGTTAAACTAATACGTGGTGTTGAATGTCGTAATAACTCGGAGAGTAGTATTGCTTCAAACCGTGTTCATTATGGGTAAAATTAGGGGCTTTGAATTTTCCTTCTCGTCCATCCGTTTTCTATTAAAAAATAATTTCCGCCTAGCAAGATAAATAAATTTTTAAATTCCTTGCACAATTGGTATTAAATTAAAGTTTGACTTGACTGAAAGTCAAACTTCGTATTCTAAGCTCAGATTCTTAATTTTGGTCGTTGTTTTGATCCTCTAAATCATTATTCCCCCTGATGGAAATTTCTTCTGTTTGAGGCGCGTAACTTGAACGAGCTATTTTTATGGCATCCAATCATGGTTCAACGGAATTCGAAATAAATTGGGCAACCAATATTTGCGTCGTTTATCCAGTTTGTCTTGACACCCATGTCCAATACAAAACTTTTTAGAGGAAACATCGTTGCCAAAAAATGTAGAGCAACATCGGAAGAAGGTGCAGAGATCTTTTTCTGTCTAAAATTGAAGAGAGCAAAACTTGTTTTGGGACGTACACCGAAGCGCCACTCAATCGCAGGGAGACAGATTGTCTAGGATTGCGTCCAAGAGAATGGGATTAACGTCAATCCGTGCAAGAAGATCCCAACAAAAGAAAGGACCTCCGATTGCAGGCGACTGGATTGACGCGGATTAATTTAAAGTCTCACCGAAGTTACGCGTGCGCACAGAAACCAAGCCCTAGGGAGGAGATCGAGGTCTTCCTGAGTTCAGCCAACTTTATTTCTTTTCCAACTTGTCAGAAAATAGCTTCATGAAATGAAACAGTAGCTTTATTTTCAGGTGTATCTCATCTTTGCAATGATATTTTCTTAATTTTGAGTATAATGCTCATTTGTGGCCTCATCGAGGGCAGAAACACGTAAAACAGATATTTTCATGCGTTTCCCTGTACAATATTTTGTCAAATTTCGGCTGTATAGAAACACGTTTATAGAAGATAACCTGGAATAGTTTATTGTATTGTTAGAATGTTCAACGGCCAAAAGCTTAGAGGAAACATTTCTTCTAGGAACAGACATCATTAATATATAACTTAATATTACTCAGTGTTGAAGAATGGGTTTGCTGCTAGTGGTGTTATCCTGAATTCTTATTTATTGTTACAATATTGATAAATGTTTGTGTCTGTTCATTACACAAATTAATAAAGAACATTGTTCACATTAATTGATACAAACATAATTAGATCCTTTAGAAGAGCCATTTGGTACGGACGTTTTTTACAACTGAAATGCATTTAAAACGCTTGTGTGTCTGAGTCACGGTAAGTCTACGAGTTACAGCGTTGCAAGTTGAAATTTTAACTCAGAATAAAACAGAAATCGCCTTCAAAACTCGATTATGCATTCATTTTTACCTCACATTCAAAAACTGAATGACAGAATCATTTGAGTGTAGAGTTAGATTCTTTACGCCGCCTCAGCAATTTATAAATGTGAACAGAGCAGACGCTGTGATCAGTTCCTAAACTTCTTCGTTGACAACACCTTGAAATTGAGAGAACTAAAATGCGTCTACTTCTATAAAAAGGTATCTTTCATGTAACGGCTCTTCAACTACAAAGTAAAAATTATCGAGGTGTATTGTTTTTACCTTCCATAGGAATTTGAACGACGTTCAAGAAATCATTTCAAAAGCGAAGGTCTCCTTCACTCATTACACGCGACCCAGAATAACTTCGCACACAAGTTATGTGAAATTTGTTTGGGATTAAATGAGTTCAGATTCTTTGCGACTTACACATTCATAAGTTACGCAAAGCGGGCTGCAAACAAGAGTGAACATTGAAAATGTATTCATTTAATATTTATGTGTATCATTGTCATTGATGTAACACCTTTGGTGCAACGACTATGCGACAGCGACGCGTTAAATTTGGTCTATTTAACCAAATCTGCTTGTTTAAGCATTCATTTGCAAAGATAATTTTATGAATTCCATCACTTTGAATACGTTCCACTTGCTATTCCTAGTATCAATTGTGTGACTCAGGTTTTCACAATATGGATTTCTGCATTAAACACTTTTAGTGATTTAGGTAAAAAATAGAAAATTCTGAGCATTTACGTGAATAAAACGTGTTATCAAAATCTATCCTCTACTTGAAACAGAATGAGATATTTTTGATTTGTATCTGATCATAATTGTGTTTCCAAAACGCGTAGTTGCCACCAAATAATTTTAACGTCTTGTTTGTTAGGCAAAACTGCTCTTGGATCTTTTCTTTGACATCATTTCAGCCTCTGCAATGTTTTTTTTTGTCTTTTAGTGCGTACATGACGTTGATCGTTATATGAGGGCATATGCTAAGAAGGTCTTCTTGCAAAAACCCGATACTGTACTCAGCAATTCCGGAGCAAATTTTGCGTAATGTCATACGTAAGCCGCTAGTGCTCACGGCGCACAGCGGTAAATCATGTTAGAGGAAATAGCATGCAGTACCGACAAGAAATCCTGCACTAAACAAACAGAACGGACAGTTCTTTCCTAGTGTTTCATCTGATTTTAACATTGAAGGCGATTATTAGAACGTAAAGTCTACGAAAAATGGTAGAGCTGTATTAGTATAGTGAACTAATTAGCACAAAATATTTTGGAAAGTTTTTAGCTGTTAGCAAGAGTTCATTTGTACAAGGGTTCATTAATTGCATTCACGGCATTTAGTTAAGTCTAGTGCTTGATTGATTCATTGCATGCTTTTCTACTTTATCTCGAAGCTGTCCAGCTAACATCAAGAACGCTTTACTTCTGAAAGTTTCTCATTAATATTTGAGAAACGTCATTTTTCGAGACACTCCTACGTTTGGTTGCCAGTTATTTGGTTGCCAGTTATTGCCATGAATTATTTGAAAACTGTGGGTCAGGCACATCAGACGGTGCTAGCGTTTCCTGTCAGAATTGATGACAACACACAGTTTGTGTTTTCAACACTGATGAGGTGTGGTGAAAGGATCTCACAGCAGGTATGTCTCAGGGAAAGTAACGTTTATAATAAATACCAAAACCACAATTGCGGCTTTTTAGCAGGAACTGGAGGAATTGAAGCAAGTTTCGATTAAGCAGGCGCTGAATATTCTCTGCAATTAAGTTCAAAGCTCAGCGAATTGTTAAATAAACAATAGAACCGTGATTCACGTCTTGGAACTATATCAAACAACAGAGCTTTTCCAACTTATGTTTTCGTACCTGGAGTTTGGGTCAAAACTAATCCCATATTGGGACTTAGAGTTTGTACTTGGTAAATAAATTAATTCGCATAATTTATGTCTTGAACTAACAGCTTTCATTTCGCTATATATTCTCCAAACTTTGTTTTTTTTAAACTTTGCTTCCAAAATGGTCTTTGTTAATTCGTTATCAGTCGTAGACACTTATCTTCAATAATTGTTTATTTTCATGTACATCACAGAATAAGAATTAACTTCACTACTTGTTCCGAGTTGTACTCCTAGTAAAAGTAAATTATTGTTACATTTTCGATTAGTTTCATCAGTTTGTTTCGGAACTTTGTCATAAAATACATAAAGACAGGATGAATGAAGTTCATTTCAGAATTTTTTTAAAGACTGACTGACTGAATACATTTTACGCGTTCTGCGTACACAGCGCGCGGTGCTGTTTTGTTGCGAATTCTGAAGGGAATTCTACTTTTCATCCCTTTCTCACATTCACAACTTCATTTATGCATCATTGAAAAATAATAAATAAACTCTTAGGAATGAGATTATTTTTTTCAGATGGCTAAAAAATGTTCTACTCTTAATTTGAGGTGTTGTATTATCAAACATTCAAACAAAGCATAACCAAAAAACGAGTCCTGTCATGTACCGCTAGAATATAGTCTGAGAATAGAATATTATATTAATTTGCATTCATTATTAGTTACTATTGCGTTCATCGTTCGTGACTGCTTGACATGAAGATTATTTCCTGGTCCACGTTAACGACAGAATGTCCGTGCAACGAACGGTTCCTGCCGCACGATAGAATAAAAATTTCGGGAATGGGGTCATTTTAATCTCGAGTCCGTGTTTCATTAGGGAACTTTTAATGAGTTATTATAATAAGGCGTACGGAAGCCTGTCTAATCCGGCGCTGTATCTGCATACAGGGCGGGTCTGTCGTGTAGCTGAGCTCAAGTTTTCTGCTGTAGCGCCCACTCGCCCAACGAAAAGAAAGAGCTGCTTCTTCCCTATAAGTCGTGTAGTTTTTTCCTAGACCACATTCTTCTTGGAGGTTCTATCATTTATTTGTCATGTATTAATGTAATATATGCATAAATTGCCAGTTATTAGTGTATTCTTCTTATAATCTATTCTGTTTCTAAAGATTACAATACCCGAAGACGGGATCTTTGCGTAGTGTGATAATATCGTAACTTGTATGAAATTGCTGCTTAACTCATTCAGTAGAGTTATACCGAGAATCTATTGGCTGCAAGGTGTTTGATTACCTATAAAAATTGTTTTCGTCTTTAATATCACGTAATCACAACCTTTTCTTGTCAGTTTGAAGTTCTGTATATTAATTTTGTTTCAAACAACCGTTCTTTCCAAGCACTGATAGCTAAAACAATACAATATTACTTAAAAGAGGATGAATAAACAGAAGAAGAACGGATATGAAACTCCCTCAAGGAGGCAGGAAATTGCATTTCAACAACCCTTTACAAAATAGAAACAAGAAGAAGGGGAGAAAATATGCACCTTTCTTAGACTCAAACGAATTTAGTGATGTTTTGAATAACTGTCTAACTACGGGAACACACTACGTGAACAGCAAACACACTGCATGAGCACTGGGAACACTGCATGAGCACTGGGAACACTGCATGAGCACTGGGAACACTGCATGCGCTATCGATTCCCTAATCTCGCTGAGGTGAAGAGTTTTGGCTCTCCCGCTGATGAGAAAGAGAGTGATTGGAAGGAAAATAAAAACTGAACTTTTGTGAGGCAATATAAGATGATATTTGCTACTTGATACTAGCTTGTCATTCAAACTATTTGTTCTTATTCTGGACAAAGAAAGGTAAAAGATTTTTCACAGTTTCATTTCCTGAACTGAAACCACGTTGATCACAAATAAATATTTTTCGTTCGTTGTGAATACTATGAGGAGAGTTCTAGTGAAGTCTCTGGTGAATGTATCAACACAGATGCTACCAGAAAATGCCGTTTTTAGTTATGTTTACCTGGTTTGACTAGAATTTTCCCTGCATTACAAAAATTTCCTCATTTCAATGAATTAGTACTAGTTTTCTAACGAAATAAATTTCAGTAAAAGGAAGCTCAGGAAAAATTGTTACAAATGGACCTGGAATTCAATAAAAAAAACTCCTCTCTCTTTCTTACATAAAGATGAATGAAAAAATTGTTTGTGAGATAGCCTCTGACGATATATTCTAATAAAATAAAAGAGAACTATTCTTCTATCATTGTTTACAATAAAAATAGAAACTGTTTGGTTACAATTTTTTGCAAGTTTCTTGCCAGCTGATTTATTTGCTTGATGTGAAAATACATAATTTTGAATAGATTAAGAGGATTAACTTGTAATGTTGAGCGAAGTCTTAATAATCTAAGAGCAATATCACATGAACCTGTATGGTTAAAATAGTGTTCATTGTTAGTAACTTTTGTCTAGAAACAAGATGTGTGTCAACAGCTTAATGAAAGAAATGTGGTCCTTAAAGGGTTAACACGTTTCCTGCGATTGCCTAGCCGGTGCAAATCTTTACTTTGTACACATAATCACTAAAAGACTTGGGAAAAAATTACAGAACCTAACCTAAGTGACCCACCGGTGGGTCCCATCGCAGGAAACGTGTTAATAATAAACATAAGTTATCTAACTAAAGAGCGCTTTTGATACGCCGCTCAGATTAACTCTGTACGAGAAAACTCCTTCATATTGAAGCCACCACAGATATGCGCTGTAAATACTCGCTATCATGCATGATCACTTTCCAAAAATACTTTATTTGCTTTCGTTGCCAATGCAGATTTGGTAGCGCACGGATGCTGGGGCTGACGGTAGTTGTCCGACTAAAAAATGTTATCAGGAGGTGTCTTGTGGCAGTTTCTGAACTGAGGCTTTGCTGTTTAAGAAAAAGATACGCGCTGTTCTCTACTTGATAAGAGGAGACATAAATTTCAAGCCCCCGAGGAGGTTTCGAGTAGCTGTTTTTTTGTGAGGCTGTGACTCAAGGAACAATAGTGCAAATGCGCGCTGCCCTTGGCGACGCTAGATAAGAAAAAGAGCTTCATTCATTACAGGCGCTGGTTTCGTTTTCAGTTAAACCTCTGCAATAGAACAAGTGAAACTAAACTTTTATTTCCTCTGTATTTGCATCTTAATGTGTTATGTAATCTAGACTGGAGTTAGTGAAACAGATCAAACACGCTAGTTTAGAAGGCTGATTTGAGCGTTCACGATGATCACTTCCCAGATACTGCCAATGGTGCATGATGCTGTACTGCCAATGGTGCATGATGCTGTACTGCCAATGGTGCATGATGCTGTACTGCCAATGGTGCATGATGTTGTACTGCCAATGGTGCATGATGCTGTACTGCCAATGGTGCATGATGCTGTACTGCCAATGGTGCATGATGCTGTACTGCCAATGGTGCATGATGCTGTACTGCCAATGGTGCATGATGTTGTACTGCCTATGGTGCATGATGCTGTTCACTTGTACAATACAGCTGATGTGAACACTTTTACCGGTTTGTTTTGTTTTTTCTTATACAGTCACGTAAAATTTCCCTGAGAGATTATGAACATTTACTATTGCGCATATTCATCGTTTTCGATAGTAGGTAGCATAATAGTCGGAGAAATCAAGGCGATAATGTTTGTTTACTCGAAGATCGGACTATTTATGAAACGTAATTAATCTCGGCAGATAAACATGCTGTTTTTACAATTATTGCGCACAATTGCTACGGGCAACACAAGCTCTTCAAACTTATAATGTAAAGTTTATTATTTCGCTTCAAAAATGTTATTTTATCAACTTGAAAAACATGATCGTAACTCACCTTCTTCTTTTAGAATTCATTTACAATTTTTGGTTTAATGAACTCACGCACAGTACAAATGATAACACAGTGAAGCTTTATTGAATTTGTCAGTTCTTAGACGCTTGAGTTGGTGTTAGGTATTATTTTGGTCCTGGTGAAAATGCTTTGAAGCTCTGACGGAAGCCTCCTCTGGAGTTGATGCTAGCTAGCATTGCTTTCTTTTGCACTTGCAAGCTCATCCTCGCGTGCCTGAAAAGCACAGAACTGCCGAGCAATTACTCGAGCGCAACTTTGTCGTAAACCTTGAATAAGTGAAAATATTCCCGTGGTAATATTTTAGAAAGCAAGGCTGTGAGCTTCGTATTGCTACTTCAGGAGCTTTAATTAGTTAAGGGAGAAGCGCTGTGGCGACACGGAGCTACCATCTACTGCGCCACTTCAAGAAAGCTTTCACCCTCTGGAATGCAGCCATATAATTTTTCGCTTTTGTCTTCTAACTGAAACGTAGGGACAGAAATATCGTTCTTTTACTGCATGGCAAGTAGCAATTTGAGCCACTCGAGAAGTATGAAGCAATTACACTACCTTAGAGGAGCTCATTTCTGAATTGTAAACGTTCTACCAAGACGCTCACGAGTATTAAAAGCATTCTAATTGAGTTTTTCACCGTGCTCTTGGAAATATTTTGAGTGAACATAATCTCTTCGAATATGAAGCAAATTCCATTTGCTGACATATGTGAAGTGTGCTCCCATTGGTTTCAGAGCTTAATACGAATCTAACACTAATGAAATAGTTGCCCACATCAATTAAAGAATAACAGAGACAGGCATATATGAAACACTCGAGGAAATGCAGCTCTTAGTCTTGCTGTCATCGCTTCCTTCTTTAGCTTTGTCCTCAAACTAATGCAGATTCACATCGATTGCGGCATATTTTTTTTTAAATGGACCAACACATGCGGAAATAGCGTTATTCTAAAATGCTCAAGAATTATTTGATTGCACTCAAGGACACAATAATTTACACATGAAATCGCAACAATGTTACTAATACATAATTTTCTGCGTTCGAAGTTATGAGGGAAATTTTTCTGTAATTATTTCTTATAAGAATGTACTTTATTGCGCCAATCTTTTCCTGTATTTATCCCTGAAAGACAAGAAATGCAAAACTAAGACACATTGAAGGCAAGAATGCAATGAGACGATTTAACTTGTTTAATTATTCGGCGCTCCCTCGCATTATCTTGATTAATTTTTTTGATAACTGCGTTTCAATTTATAAAAAGGTAATGAAGTCTGTGACACGGAGTTATATTCAGATATGGTTGCATGTTACACTCATTGCAGGATTTTTTCTCGCTTGTTTTAACTACACAGGATTTCTCGTCTTGAGGCATTTAGCATCAGTCATTTTGGGTTGTGCATTTTATGAATTTTCAGATAATTTTTGATACCTCGAGACAAGTTTATTCGCACGGTAAAATTTTATAATTAAAGCCTGCTTCTCTAGTTTGTGAGTTACAACCATACAGGTTCAGTTGCTTAAGTTTCTCATAGCCTAGTGTGAAGTAATGACCTTATGAAGATGCTTATTCACGCTGTATTAATACATTGCCACCGTAAAACACCGTTGTCTGAGAGTTCAAACGATACAAGTCAATTTTTTCAGCATTACTCTTATCCTCAAAAAGGAGTAAATCTTAGGTCATCTATTCTGCAAGCACCATTCCGTTAAAATGAAGAATGTAATTACGAAATTTTATTATCTTTTATGTTTCCAAGAATATGTTTGGAGTAAACTGCAATGGTTTAGCTTCTCAAGGATGCCAAAGACCTCAAGCTTCCTCGATGTTTAGACTCACGCTCGAACATAAGTTAATGAACCAGTCTGCCGCGCTTGTTTACGACACCTCCAAACCAAACCTAGTCCCCAAGAACAAAGCGAGCTCACTTTCATCATATTTACGATACCAAAAGACTGCATGGCTCGCCTTGCAAGTCGAAAACTGTCAGCCCGATTGCGATATACGTTCTGAAGTTCACGCGCGCTAGCGTGTGTTGGGTACCTGAAGAACGAATTCCTTCTCTTCAGCTAGTCCATAGTTCACCACGGTAGGCTCCAAAATTGGTAAGAAACATTGTGGTGGGAAGTGAGATTTGAATGCATTCGTTTGGAGCTGCGCCTTCTGACATGCAGTAAATAACGAAGTATTTTTCGGAAGATTTAAGATAAACCAGCATTATATTTTTCAGCGCGTGAGATTTAAACCTAAAATGAGAGCTGAATATTTCTTGAGGAATTTTGAACTACAACATAGACAAGGTTTTGCAGTCTTAATGTGGGGTGGTTTTTTGTGATTCATACATTCATAAAGTATATTTTCATACAGATTATTTTTGCTATGAAATACCCGTAAGGAAACAAGTTCGAGCATGCTTATTGTAATTGCCGCTAAAATTTTCGAATAACAATGTTGCCAGATTCTAACTTTCATTTATCAGTATTTCAAATGTGTAGAAAGGTCATCAAGCAAAATTATAAGAAACAATTTAAATACATTTCAATTTTAGACTTGTTATTATTATAGATGCGACAAACAGCAGTATATTTAATTATTCATAACATTAAACTAAAATTATGGAAAGAAAATCCACCTAATTCTTGACAGTTTACCGTCTACATATCGTCAAAAACAATTTTTGGCAAGTGGATGCAAGTTATTTCTGAATTGTGAAAGTGAGAATCTCTAAAGGTGACTGAACTGCTGTATTCATACTGTGTTTTTTCCTGTTCTTTTCTTTATAAAATAAATATTGATAATATTAGATGTGTATTTTGGAAACGTACGGAAAAATAAATAATTATTGATGATATTAGGTTTGTATTCTGGAAACGTACGGAATAAATCGTTCTTAAGACCATCATTTTTGAAGCAGCTTCCTCAGTAATAAAGAGCTCAGTTAGCATGTTAGCAATTATATTCACATACCATGTAAGAGGACAATGTTTTTATTTCCTAAGTCAGCTCAATTTCTCATATAGTCCTAAGTCTATTTCATAGAACTTGCCGTTTAATTATATTTATATCATAAAGTCCACGCTGAATCCATGTCCACAAATTGAACTATTGCGAAGCCCATTTTCGCGCGTAAATGTTAAATTGTAAACAATTTACATATATATATATATATATATATATATATATATATATATATATATATATATATATATATATATATATATATAGTTAGTTAGTTAGTTAGTTAGTTATATATCAATTTTCATTCATAAGCATCATTCATATCTTTTTATGCAAGCAGAATTCATATGCCTCCTAATATGTTATTATACTAGCAAAATATACAAAAATCTATTCTCTTACGAATATATTTCCGGGTTAAATGCATTTTTGAAGAGCAAAACATGAGTTACTGAGCTCGGAATTATTTTTTTGAGCCTTCATCGATGATCAGCGAAGCGGAGAAAGCGCGTCGCTGCTGTTTTGCGAGTGTGTCCGAAGAAAAGGAATAAATTCCCCTCCCTGGAACGCTTTGACAGGTGCCTTTTATCAACGACATTCCTGAAATGGCTCCGTTTGCAAGTTTTCCGCAATGTCGGAGCCTCTTTCGATTTTCGATGTTTCGTTTTTTAGATCTTTTGTAACTCGTCGTCCGTTGTATCTTTTGGTCGTCCAATTACGGCGATAGGAAATTCGAAGTTTTTCACTCATTTTACTAAGGGATGTTTCACGTTCAAATGACTGCAAATTAAAATTAAATATTTTTCACCGATTTTACACTTTGAAATTATTAGAAGTACATCACAGCAACGAAAAGTTGAAGCCTATTCGTTTATATTTTAGCTTGGTTTGAATTTAGTTATTGTTGGCAAGGAAATTTGACACGTTATCTTTGTATTTTATTCATTTTGTTTTGATATTTCGGCTGATTAATGAAATTTTACTGTTTTGCTTCAAAAATTATACTATTTAAAACTTTTTTTTCGTGGTTTTCAGTATTTTTAAGTTTAAAAAATTCAGTAATCAAAATTTTAAAGTTTTCTTGAGCTCATTCATCTTTGTTTGTCATGCGTGTTCAAATTTGTGAGTTCGATCCTTTCTCTAAGATCTTATTGATTTTTTAATGCTTCTACTCTGCAGATGGTGTCATTTAACCCTTTCGGTACTGACGGCATCTCTGGTAGCCGCAGTCATTTTTCGCCTATTAAGATGCAGAGCAACACGTGTGTCTGTGCAAACGCTGGTATGGCAGTGCAAGCTACAGTTTGATCAGGACAATGCAGTGACCGTAAAACATCACAAAGCATCTTTTTTTAAATTTGATGTTAAATATGTTGAAAAGGTTTTGATGTTTGCATCATGGTACCGAAAGGGTTAATGTTGAAGGCTGAACAAATTAGTGAATACATTTAATAGAATTTCGTTTAAGTTTACTTCGTGCCTAGTTTCATTGCGAAAGGTCTAAATATCTTCAAAAAAGATGAAAGTTCAGTGAAATGAGTTATTGAGAACATTACTAAAGTGAATGATTGCTTTTTCTATTTGTATTTTTGTTAAATAACCGTTAATTCCTTACTTTAGCCAGCCAGTGTACAGGTAGTTTTTATATGTAAACTACCCAGTTAATAAACGTACTGAAAGCAACGTATCACTTGAAGTCTTACACGAGCAAATGCATTACGAGATAGCGCTTAAACCATCACAACTGCATAGAGTAAGCAATAATAACTTGACGATAATTGCTACAACAAGTTAACAGTAATGTGATAGTCTCACAACAATCGCTACATGAAGGCGTGCAATCCGGTATACCGTGATGAAAGTATGCAAGTATGGGTATTTGGATCCACGCGTGTGAGCTGTTCTGTAAAAACGACTCAAAAACAATTCTCTACACAAAATTTCAAACAGTTCTGATTTGATGACGTCGTCTTCACAATGTAATAAGCGTAAATAAAAAACACAAGTACAGTTGCCTGCCTTCACAGATTTTCAAGTATTTAAAACTAGGAGCATCGCAACCTACCTAAATTTCTGTCTCTACCGAGCAAATTTTGAGCTGGAGTTTATTGCAGCATTGCGGGCAATCCTCTGATCACTCGCTCGGGCAATCCTTGGTAAGTGCGATCACTGCTGGGCTGTCAATCAAAATCGAGTGACAAAATTGGCTCGCTGCAATCTTGGGAGTGAGTGTGGGCCTCTCGGCTCTTTTGAGGAAGCTTTTTTTAACAGAAAAAAGCTAAAGGAATTGAAATGTTCGAATAAAACCCTGAGAACGACATTCAGTGAACTAAATGTGCTGTAGACTCTCTTACGAACGCTTGTCTTAAACCTGCTTCCTATATTATTAAGCAAGTTCTCATGGAACCATTTTTGATCATAAAATCAAGTTATGCGTGAATTACCTTGGAACGTATTTCGTAGGCCCCTAAAACATCAGAATTCTTGACCTCAAAGTATTTTCGAAGGCTAAAGAAGTTATTCTGCAGATATATACTGCAAATGTTAACTGCAATTCAAATGCTGAGTTAGCGCTAGAATGATGTCATGAGTCAAATTCGAAAGTAACGTTACTTGTATTTATTTAAGCGCTAAAATGAGTGTTCCTCATCATAGTTAAGCTATACTCAATCTTCCTAAACTTCTCCCCGTTTCTAACTTTACGCATTGATTCTAAATAATATTTCAAGAATACATCGGAGCTTCCTGTGGTGCGTGCTTTACCATTCGATTGAGGTGACGCATTGCAGGTCTCAAATATGGAAATAATTGTTCTCATTCCTTTGTTTCTGTGTAAAGGTTTCAGTAAGTTTATTAAATGTAATTTTCCAGTTACTTTCCCTTCAGACGGGCAAACATGTAATTTGCTCCTGACAAAATAATCCTCATAAATTGATAGGCTTCCACCGAAATATCTACTTAAAGTGAGTTATAAGTTTTCCAATTAGATGGAACAATGATAAATTATTTCATCGGTTAGAAGTATTAACCTACGATGCATTCTGACTTGCAAATTGAGATCCATACTGTGCAAGATCAAGTTGAGCGACAATAAAAACGAAAAATTATTCATAATATTTCTGTTGCATTATTCTTAACGTTGGCCAAAATTCTAATCTATAAGTAATAATTTTTGAGACTAAAGGTATGCGATGAGGTATGCCTTGACTGAGCAGATTGTTTCATAGAACTATGTCCATATTAAAATGAGTGGCCTAATTAGTCCACATATATTAGAATTTTCTGTTCCTTATACCATGTTGTTTCATCTACATTTGCATATCAGTATTGTACTAGAAACTTCGTCACTAATAAGAAATCTTCCACATCACGACTTAAAGTAACAGACTTGTTACAGTGTGTTACAACCTGAGTTACAGTAATACGGTCTAAGTTAGGCAGGATTAATCAGTACGTTTATTTCGGTCTTGAGGCTATTTGTGTAATGTTCATATAATAGTTTGGTCTAAAAAATCATGATAGATCTAACTGGTTCTCTAGCTATGGTTTTTCTAATAATTTCATTTAGCTTCACACACGCTTCTCACTGGAAAATGTTTGGTGTTCAGCGATAAAACAGCAATACTAACCATAAATTCTATATTCATGGAATTGAACAAACAAACGAATATTTTGACATTTTTTCATTGTTCCAAGTATGAAAGTTGGTAGTATATCCTGAAAAATTGTGAACTGTTATCTTAGTGGTTGGTCTATATGAAAACACATTATGGCATAAAAAATGAAGAACTTTCTGAAGCAGTACTTCCTGAACTATTTTAAGTCGCATATTTTATGTTGTAAGTATAAAAATTACTAAATACAGTGGTGTCTTGAGGTAATTTCCCTACAGCCAGTGTTTCATACGTGATAACTGTAGTTTTTCCTTGGAATTTTAGATAAAATATCAAATCAATGACATCAGATTTATAGATATGTGCTTCCCGCCTCGTGAGAACGTATCAAAAGATACCATCCGACTAAATTGCTACCAGATTATGATGTCAGGACGATTTCAAACCACGGAATGTTAAAAGTAAGATATCCTCGGTTTAGGCTGTGGCCACTTCAGTGTCAGGCAACGGGCGCACCAACGGACGCTCCCGTCTGCACCGCAGGAAAATTCACTCAAAAATTAATCCGGAGACACGGCACCACCCGCCAGACCATTGACCTCTTCTTTGAGAGTGTACCGATCCTACCGTCATAAAGCAAGTGTTTATTTTGGCTGAGTCTTTCTTGCGTGCTAAAAAATGAACGTTGCAAACAGCTGAACCAGTGTTTTTTTCTAAAGATAAGCATTCATGAAAATTGGACGATAGTTCATTGTTACTTAACGTATTTACATTTTCAAATGAAAGAGCTATTCAACGTACGAAAATTCCTGGTGTTTTAGTAAAATCAAGGAATTTCAGTTTTACAAGTATATTGAGCATTGTGTTGGCAACTATAACATATTTCATAACTCAAATAAAAGTTGATTAATTCTCAGTACATACTTTCGCTGTTATGAAAACTAAAAATGCCTTTCTAAATTTTCCTGCTATATGACGCTTCTAAGTCGATCGTTGGTCTGTCCTGAAATAATAAAGTGGTCCAACAATTTCGTATGCAATATCAGTTACTTTTTCGGCTATTCTCAGAAGAAAACTTTTGAAATAACGGAAAATCGTTCAAAGTCTTTTTATTTTCCCTCATTGTGCACGTACTTTTGGAATTTTCCCAGCCAATGCCGCGTCTTTCACAACCTGGTAATTTTGTCGCGTGGATAAAAGCCTTCAAAATTTTACAGCGTGCGAGGTGATATTGGGCGTGTGGGAAAGAAAATTCTAAAATTTTAGGTCTCTGATGTATGTTCTCGGTTTTACTGCAAAAAAGACTTAAATTGGAATGACATCGCTCAAGATGAGTAGGGGAGACAAACTTGAAATAGAATTTAACCTTCAAAAAAGAACGTTAAGTGTGACCTTACAATCCTGGCTGGTCTCTATATGAGGAAGAAGGGCCTTGGATTACTGATCATGGAACCTCCTATGTAGTGATGCTAAATGATGCTGTGTTAGCCCAATTTGACTCTCTTTAAAAAAAACTCTATTGACCATCGCGCGAAATCTTTCCTGATGAAAATATCAGATTTCAAAACACAATTTCTGGTAAACTTCTTGCGTTGAAGTGCGAAAGAATGGAAAGGCGTAAGACAGTTTTCCTTGCCCATCATTATGGAGGTAGCGGAAAATTGAAACGAAAAAAATTTGTCTCATAAAATGCGTCACGTGATCTATAAATTGATGATAAGTAATAGCGATCTATTTTTTAGTATAATTGATCAAAGTATTTTGTACGGATTAGTTAGTATTCAGTACGCTTATTTTCATACATATAAGATGATATGTTAGTATCGTTAATACGGTATTTTATAATTTCATATACGGCAAGATTTACCGAATGAAAAAAATTGTTCAATAGCATTTGATTTGATGGAAAAAAGCAAATACAAAAGTAAAATGAAGTTCTACAAACTATCATAAAATTTTATAGAATACCTTATTTTTTCCTCGTGTACTAAGTTCAACATTGATGGTGATGCAACTATTATTAGACTTATGGAAATGTCAATGATATTTCGGCGCACTCAACATTACTTTTTTTGAACAAATCCTCACTTAACAATTCGTTTAATATGTAAATTGAAATAAATTTGCGTTTTATACATGATAATTTTTTTATTAGTGCAATTGAAAACAATGAAACTAAAGATAATACACTCTTTTAATTTCATGGGTTTAATAATTATGCAATACATCTACGCTTGACCAACTGAAAACGCTAAGCAGCGCCTAATTTCAACAGCACGCAATCCAAGCCTCTGCTCTGCAGTCACTCCACCGTGAACCCAATCCAAGAATCTCAGGAAAATAGCCTGTCTTTCATTTCTTCCTTAATACTTCTTATTAGCTACACTTATATTCTTTGTTCGAATAGATGAACTCGTGTATGAATCCACTTAACAGCTTTTTTATATAAATATTTTGAGGGAGAACCCAATTAAGAAACGACGTGTCAGCTTAGGTCCACCAAATTCAGAGCTAGCGTGTTAATACAATATACTATTGACAATATATATTGTGAAAATAAAGCAGTAGTATATATCTCAGCTCTTAGCAAAATTCGAGTATAATTAAATGATTCCCAAACAAATGAAAAGAATTAGCATTAAGCAATGGGACCATTCAGTAATCCCGAATAGAACGATGGGAAACTTTATACCTATATTTATCATATTGTTTTATTTCAACTTCGCATGGAAAATTTACGTCTCAAAGAGAATTGCGCTAAAAGGCTCTTTTCATATACTATTGTGTTGAACTTGGGTAGCAACCCAAGATTGGACCAAACGGCTCGTGTCTATGGTCTTGGTCAATTCTAACGTCAGGTCCTCGACTGACTCTGCCTCCGTTGACAGTCTCTTCGCTGACAGTCTCTCCGCTGAGTCTCTCCTCTAAAGCTCTCTTATGACAGTCTGTCCGATGACAATCTCCGCTGACAGTCTATCAATTGACAGTCTCTCTGTTGGCAGTCTTCGCTAACAAATTTGCATTTGACCACCACGCATAGATGTGTCAATTCATATTACTATTCGAATACGAGATTACAAACGCTGCAATAGTGTGAGGCCTCCTCTTCCTCCAAAGACCCTACTCATAAAATGGCTCTTAGTTACAATGACAATACCAGTAAGCGCTGCAACAGTGTACACCTGCCATTCTCCAGAAAATTACTTTAAATGACACTATTGATTGTAGCAATGGGCTCTAAAAATTACAACTGCACTGCCATTGAAAAACAGTAGAAGTAAATTCCACGATACATTCTGTCTTTCGAATTTGTGCTGCACAATTCCAATTAGGCAACTAATTCTACAACAAAAATCCATTGGAATAAAATATCCCACGATATTCTAGAATGTATGAGAAACACAACCGTCGGTTGTGTTTCTCAACGGATGAAAACCCGAGTGCACTGTGTGCAATATTGCATCACGATATTTTAATATAATTTCATTAAAGTCTGCATCTCGTGCTCATATGCTGGCATCCAGCGAGTGGCAGCGCGTGATTACGTGGCGTCATGAATTCATGTTGGAATGAGGTTTCTGCCGTGTGATGCTCCGCTTGTGTTAGCTTCAGCTTAGTGCTGCCCATATTGCCCTTCTAATTATGTGTGCATAAACCCGTTCGCTTGTTGTTCCCTGCATAGGTCTTGATATCATTTCAGAATCTTTTACATCTTCCTGTACTGTATGTACACTTAGCTTTAATTTCTCTCATATCCTCCTGCGTGTAAAACCGTTAGTTTTTTTCCAGCAAAAGTCTAAAACAAATTTCAATATATTACACGTATTGCCATGGGTTAATAATTAATTAACTTTCTCTCTTGGTTCACCTTTGAGCTCCGCTGAATTAATGTACAGGTACAGGAAAGCATTTGCAGAAATTAATCATAGGAAATATCTGTGAGAGTACGTTGGGAGATTAAATTTTGTTTGCAGCTTAAGTTGTGTTGCAATTTTGTAGTGCAGCTGAATCACTCACTTCTGCCGTGGTAAAATGAGACCTAGCAGTAATATAGTGTGCATTTTCTAGGAAACGACCGCAAAAATCACTTATTTTCAATCTTATTTTTCTTCTACATAGTAGTATCCAAATTCACTGAAGTGGTATATGATTAAACTCGCCTGGTTCCACCTAATATTATCTGTCAGACGCATATTCATTCATTTGATTTTAAATGCTGGTTGAAATACTAAGACTGCAACTACCTATGCGTTCATTTTATTTGATGCGTATATGGAGTACTTTTTACCAATGGTATATCCCTGTTTATCAAAACAAGTAATTTTTAAGGGAAATCATGTCGAAGAAGATTCTTCTCAGCTTTCTTGCTCGCGAGGTCCTGATATCGGCCTGCCATACAATTCGATAGCCTGACATTCTTAAAAAAGTCATTGACGGATACATTAACCATTCTATGCTGGATATATGACCGGGGCTCTTGCATGTACACACCACTCAGTGTGTACATATACTCTCCTCTCCCAACGCTCATAACCCAGGGAATCCTGAACCGATGACTAACATTCGTGCGACTCAAGTTGTCCCTTAAACAAAATTTGAAGCTTGGTCAGTGTATCTAGCTAGGCTTGGAAAATTCAGAACTGGGAATTTAACATATTTCATCTAATAATAATTTGGCTCTTTGGGATAACCGGGTTAAAATCGTTCCAACTTTGTCACTATTCTAAATGAGATCGGAATTAACTCGGTTTAGTGAACATTGAGGCTAGGATCTCGAAAACAATTGACATTTAAAATACAAGATTTTCACAAATCCTTCAAATCAAAAATTGAGTGCTGTTTCAAACTAGATTCTGAGAGACCTGGAAGAATAATTCATATTTTCAAATGAGTTATAGAAGAGAATTAATCGAATTTAGAAATCATTAAATTAATTCCTGATGTCAACTAAATACGAGTGATGGTTTTAGTTGTACATACCATGAAGTATTTTCTGCCTTTCACTCGTCACATCAAAGCATTGATTGGTAAATCTTGCACACGTTTATAACAAGAACTGCAAGGGTAGCAACCCTCGTATTTTGAAGCACTGTCTCCGTACGCTGACCAAGCCAGTGAGCTGACCTAGTTCAGGCAACGAATACCTTAATTTTTACTTGTCCATTGTTTTGTCTGCAAGCAAAGCACGGTTGTGATATGCCAGTAGGCTGATTATCTTAATTCTATTGTCAATTGTTCATTTTCGGGTGAGCAATCTTTTGTATTGCATGAATATGCGAAACTTTTGTAATTTTCCACATCAGTTTAGTCTCAAAAATTGTGAACGTATGCTGGAAACATACAAGGTAGCACCCAAGTATTTATTATTTTGTTTGGACCTCACTCTTACTTCTATTGTTATTACTATTATCATTGCAATTATTACTATTTTTATTATAAATCTTTAATTATTCCAAAATATGAAGCATATGAAATTAAAATTGAATTCCAAATGCCAGATCGCGCTTTTCCACGTCAAACAAGCGATTATTTGCATGCATATATAAAATTGCTCAGGTTCTTCAAAGACCTTGATTTTAATTTCTGTGAAATCAGGAAGCTCAAAATGATGTTTTCTAAAATTTTAGCTTTACTGTGACGTTTTGTGTTCTGTAAGGTTACATTTATATTTTGGGTTGCGTGTATTTCTAATTTCTACGTAGTATTTCAAACGTCTCGTATAATACCGTCCATTGGGTAATCATACATCCTAGTGATATAACCTCTTTGTTTATAATTTTTATTATGTATAACTTTTGGCATAATATTCCTACATAATGATATTTCTTATAATAATAATAATGAATATCTATCGCCTGAGAATTTTTCCAAGAACCCAGCTTAAAAAACAACATCGTACCGTACTTTATGTATTAACTCCATTTAAAATGCAATCTTTTCCGTTTTCTTTCTTTGCTTTGCTTCGTTCTTCACACCAGGAGATCGTTTCATGAGAGCAGTCTGTAGAATCATGATACGTTGTATTCTGAATGCTGGGTTTGAGCCATCGCAGTTGCTACGGCAACTCCCTCCTGTTTATTAGAAGATCTCGGGCGCTCCTTCAACTTGTATTCGCTGTTTGGAAATCGAAAGCACAGACTTGTCTCGAAGCAGGTTCGTGTGAACTCCCTACTTCCCTGCTACTCCTGTGGGTGAGTGCTTTCATTACACCTTAGTGTTGTAACACTGGGTTACATCATAACCTTGCGTGTTGCTTTATGATGGAATGGAATAGGGCCACACGAACAAGCAGAGTGGTTTATTCTAAGGTTGCTACCCAACTCCCGTGTCATTTAAAGTTCAGACATCAATCCCACACAAGCACCTTAATCTCTCACAGGCACCAGAAGTACTGTAGGATTGAAGGAGAGGTAACAGCCATAATGGCAGGCATCAGTGTTTACGTAATAATTACCTGACTCGCACTATACAACAATTATAGGACTCGTAGTACACAATAGTTATAGGTTTCATTATTTGCAAAAATAATAACCTAGTGGTAATTGTTTGTTTCCCCATGCCCGAGACTGCACTTGTATTGCGATGCTCTCGACATCCACTTCCATACTCGCGCCCTTGTGAGAATCCCTCGTGTACACGAATCATCACTGATGACCCCAGTACGACGCTGTAATATGATTCTACTCTGCAGAATTGTCATTTTTTGTCACTCATAGAAGAACTAAAATTAATATTTCATTTTTGTCTGTCTTATACGTTTAGTTAGATTGTATGTTCCCCACAGAGTTCATGTTTTCTACCGTCAAAAATATTGCCAAACAATTAACTAACAGGCTCTGTAGAAAATGAGTTTCTCCAGAACTACTTTCTAAGGAACTGGCTGAGTCAACCTAAAACAGAATTCAGCTGTTTATTTTGCTGCGTTTCGAAACTTCAAAAGCGCTTCAACAAACGGCAGAACACAAAGGACTTTCTGGCAGACGGAATTTTTCATTATTTGGGAACACTAGGACACGGTTTTGTCTTTCAGGCTCTATCTATTTAAAGTACAAGATTGACTTGGGCACGCTCTTCTTATGCACAATAATTTTTTCTATTCTAAAATTCGAAAAGGATAGCATCAAGAAACCAAGCCACTTTTTTGTTTTTAAAGCTACTTTCTAACTCCTATTGTCAAGATTCCAACACAAATAAAACTTGTCAATACTCCCAAAGAGCAACTGAGGAGCAAACTGTTTTACGGGAACCCTGAAAACTTGCGAATTTCTTGGGCATGTAAGCAACAGGCTCTCTAGGAACGACCGACCGACTACTGTTGTCTCTCTTTTATTTGCGGCCGAAAAACGATAATTAGCTTGGCCCCTGAGGAACGCAAGCCAATGCCCACCAAAAAGACAGAGACCTTCGTGGCATTTTGGAAATACAGGAAAACGCTGCTAGTTTCGAAATACAAGACTGCAGTGTTGGCTACACTGAAGGGTGGAAATCTATTTGTAGAAATCCATTTAAACGTTGCTGTTCCAGAAAATCATTTCGAAAATTCTCACGGTTCAACCATAACTCTTGAGGTTGCATTTTGTTTTTACGACTGAAAATATTACTTTGTGTCCTTTGAACTTGAAAAAATCGAGTAAATGCGTACAGTAAGTGAATAATTTTAACTGAGTGAAATTTATGGGGGCTCTGGTACACATGTACTGCGTCAATGCTGCATCACACGCCGGGCATAGCGTTGAGGAAACTCATGAGTCACGTGACGAGTTCTCCTCGGCGCCAATGTATTGAAGCCTGTGAATATTGACAAGAGTTGGAGTTGAACGTCGGATCTCAGCGCACGTGCCACGCATCAGATGCGTCGGGAATCATAACGTCAAAAATTACTCGTGTCAGGAAGCCTTGTATCAGGAATGCCTTGTGTCAGGAACCACTCGTGTCAGGAACCACTCGTGTCAGGAACCACTCGTGTCAGGAACCACTCGTGTCAGGATTACCTTGGGTCAGCAATCGCTTGTGTAGAATGTATTAATGTGACCTGAACTCAGTAGACAAAACATAATTATTATTTGAAAACGAACGAAAAACGTGTGATGTAACGCAAAGTTACGTGCCAAACATGAATTTCAGTTTCATTAGCAAATCATGTCGGTGCTTAAAGACATTTTTTAATTCGTCTCATTCCAGATTTTGTTTCAGTTCATTTGCGTAAAAAATGCAATGACAATGAAACTCAAACGAAAAACTGTGTGTATGATTAGATTGTTCAATTAAGTCTCAACTAACATTGTTATTCTTTAAGCCAGATTATTGTGAGGTTTTGACTGTTTTGCACAGACCGTGACTAAATTTTAACAAAATTTCTGAATTTTTTTACTCGTCGGTAAATTTGATTTTATTAAGATTGCAATGTTCATCTAAAAATCGAAACCCCAATAATACAAAGCGTATAACATGCCTCACCCATTATATATAGGACGTTTTTACTCTTCGATTGTTGGAACAAAGATTTACGCAGGCGTTATTCCGTTTTTTTTCGACTTGCAACTCCACCGAGTAATTGAAAATTTGTCCGCGTCCGAGCCACCCGTTCACGAAAAGAAAAAATCAGCTCCAGCTCCGAGTGTTCGGAAGTGAATTTACGTAACTTTACGCATATTCTCCCGAACTGCCACTCTGAGCAATGAAAGAACACTGCACCTTCCATTTTTTTTCCAGCAAATATCAGGCCCATGTATTGACGACACTATCTCAGTTCAATTAGCTTTGCTGAATCGAGAATTTATCGAATTATTTTGTGTCTCATAAACGTTTTAGCTGCAACCTACTGCAATCGTTTTAATGTAACTAATATCTCCTAATAACGAGTACGAAGCTTGTTCTAGTATCTAGTGAAAAATTACAGAATTTTTTTTCATTAGAAAATAGCATCTCGTACCTCCACCAGTCCATTTAATTAGGTTGAATGGCTGTCCCTAACGCATTGGTCTAGAGTCCAGGGCAATCACTGTTGTTTTTTTAACATAAATCTAGATAAAGTAAACGACTTGTACGTAAACGACGTAACATGAAGCAGAGAACGTTGCTATCATTGGCAGATGCTTCCAGACACACAAATATTCTTCGTTCAGTGACTACAGCATGTCAAATACAATACTCGTTGAGACCCAACAAAAACTTGGTAGGTCCTAAGTCATTTTGCAGTACCTGTATGTATAATTGTCAGGTTGTAACGAAATTTCCGTCAATTTTTTATTTATAATTTTAGGCATCATTACATCAGTTTAACTGATAAATTACATACATATACATATATGGCCATCTAAATCACTAAAAAATTATTCCTTCTTTCAGACTTTGTTAAATATATTACGATAAATTACTACTGTTGACCCAAATGTACTCTCCAAGTGAAGACCTCATTAGACATATTTTCCTGTATGAATTCCAGAAGGCCAATACAACAATTTCAGCTGCAAGGTCTCTCAAAAACACTTATGAAAATAATGAAATGAATAAAAAGACGTGTAGAAGATGGTTTTCACTTTTCAAAAAAGATGACTTCAGTCTAAAGGACGAACCAAGAAAAGGACGTCCACAGGACTCAATTCTGAGGAATCGCAGAATGTCATTGATGCCAAAAATTTGAAGGCAAGACAAATGTAATCCGTAATTATTATGTCTGGTTATGTTCTTTCTTTGAGGAAATTTCTTCACATTATTAAACAATATAAAATATAGTGTGATGAATTTGTGATGTTCAAAAGTCTCAATGTCTAGAATTGAATTTCGTTCCTTCCCCCTCCAGATCTGTAAGTTTTTTTCAGATCTGTTGAAGTTTTTTATTTGTTCTATAACCTATTTATTTGTAACCGACGAGGTTGCTGTGCACATATTGCTATTGATTCGTGGGTCGTACTTACGATGTGAGTCACGGTTCATGAAGGGCTTCGTTCTCCTAAGACGCTACGCATAGCACAATTTATGAACCGGTTTTCTTATACTTGAAAGTTATGTCTTTCACACTGGCTTTGAAATGAATTCGAGATAAAGTTTCTGATAAATAAAATTACAGTTATTTTTACAATTCTATGTTGATTGCTCACTCATACGCATTGAGCGACTGGTAAAGAACTGTACGTAAGGTGTTACACACGAAGAAATAATGATGTGTTAAGGTAATAAACATCGGCGCTGGAGCACGATATGCAGCTGTCTGCACCGACCAACCATGTGTTCTTAGACCAACCATGTGTTCGGAGATGCTTGAAGATTGTTAGCTTTTATGACGCTCTTCCCAGTAACGAACGTCACGACTTCACAAATGGTAAAGGAAACTCGCAGTCGCCTCGCAAAATCTCACTGCACGTTTACGGGCTTCAGTAGATGTGAGAGCCCAAAACCTGCAAACCCAACTGGACTTTTGTAATAAATGCACAGAGAACCAAGATTGTTGGGAACAGAGCGTTAAAATTCTTGGGTATGAATTAGAAAGTAACGATGCGTCAAGTTTTACCTCGATGCCAGTAATTATTCGAAATGTTTTTAACCATGGTCTGAAATGAAACTCGGATTATTTATTCTAAAGTTGAACAAAAGTGTAGTATTAATCAAGAATGTCGTACACTCTTAATTTGAGTATCTAAAATTTTAGTATAGTTTATTATGTACTATGTATATTATATCAACATATATATTCATACTGTCGATGCGGAGTAATCACGAAAATATAACCTAGGTTAAATTTTCTATACTGTAAACATTACAAGAAAATATTTAGGTCTCCAAGCCATACTTCTGCGTTGCGCAGGTCAATCCACTGTGACGATCTAAAATTTACAAGATTTAGGTTTAAGTTTTAGCTTAACGGGTTCTTTAGTGCAGATGTAAAAGGTAGTCGTTTATGATCAGGCACACCTGATGCTTACTAATGTATTACAATATATTGCTTGATTGCTGCTACTGCTGCGTGTACGCCCTTGTCTTGAAATTTTCATGATTTGGAACTTGTAGGCGTCTTTGCCCATCTCATTTAAACTTCTCCAGCGTAAATTTATTTCAGCACAAGTTTTTCAATTTTATTCCATTTCCAGCCAACCTTCCTTAGCTTACCTGCTGACCTGCTGTAAAGAATATTTTCGTGCATACCAGTGCAGGTAATCTCTTTCGGGTAATTGTATTCATTTTCCCTTTTCCAGGAAATCTTCTTCGTACTAACTTTTTTTGGGCAATCGTGTTGAAGTTATTCCTTTCCGGTAACCTTTTAGCAATTAACCTTTTCAAGCGTGTGCAACGCGTGTGTTACGACACATCAATGGGAAATCGTGTGGCAGACGCTAGGTTTTATGCTAATTAGTTGTGGCTGTAAAAGTTAAATTTTCTGCTCACCAGGTTCACTGTGCTTCTAGAATGCTATTAACATAATTTTAAAATCAAATTGTAGGCATTGTACGAAACTATGTCTGTGGTTTAAACTTGTGCTTTGAATATGAACAGATTTCTTGCAATGAACTATTAAAATACTTTTAGTGTTCTATCATAAGCACAAATAATATCGACACCTAAATCAGGATATACTTCCTCGTTGCTCGAATTTAAGTCGTAAAAGTATTCTCTTGAATAAAATTTATGGCCATTGATTTGAAAGACCATTATGTTACACGAATTGCATCGGTCAAACGAACAGCAGGAAGTTTGTCCTACTTTCTTCTACTGCAATTGTTGAAGTCTATAAAATACTGCAGAGGATTTATTGTGCGCAGGAGTTTCTGAATGGCGGGTGCTCTTCCTCAAAAGTTCCTCTGAGAACACGCTCACGCTTTCTTTATTTGTCTTCCTTTTATAGTTTTCTCAGAGTGTCTTCAGAATTTGTAAGTTATCGCACAGGTAATCCTTCTAATTTTCTACTATAAAAACTATGTTACCGAATTGCTACTCCGAATCTGTTTTTAATTTCTTTCAACTCGAGAAGTCTGTTTTATCTGAGCAACTGCGTGTTTGAAAAGTTTACCTACTTTACGCGCTTTGATCCGTTGCTCATGTAATGTATGGTACTGAATATACATCGAACTATTTTGTAATTGTTATTATTATGACAGATTCCCTCTGGTCGGAAACAGTCGGGAAAACATTCCTGCATTAATACTTTGAAAAGCATTTGGGAAATTAATTCTTTGTTGTTGTTTCTTCTACTTCTTCAAAGTGTGATGCAAAACGTTGAGAGTATAAGGTATGAGTTAAATTTGTTAAATTGTTTCCCCTATGCACTAACTGTTTCCGACTAGCGTCAAAAGTTTTATGTACTAACTGTTTCCAATGACGCTTCTTTTTCCTCTAATCTCAACTTGTGCCTGCATTTTGATGCTGAATAGCAATCACTGTCCAGTTCCTGCGATGCCAAACATTCACTTTTCATATTTCTTGTACGCTTGTTAATAAATTACTGTTGCATGGATCAGAACGAGTGTTCAAACAATTTTTCGACTCATTGACGCTAGTCATGAATTTTCTTAGAATTAATGTATTATGTACGCGTAACACACAGGAGCACTGAACATGCTGCTAAATAGTGGCAAAATAATTTTTGATCAATTGCAACTATATACGTTGTAATATTTTATTCGCGCTAAGCAACGCTGTGGAATTATTTCATTAATGTTTGCGAAAAAATTTATCATGTCCAGTGTAAATTATTCGGTCGTCGATTGCAATATCGAAAACCAGGACACATGAACTTCAATGTACATTGCAAACTGCAACGCTTTGAACTATTTGTTGTAAATACAACATCGCAATAACTTGAACCTTCAATCGTACAAAGGCGAGAGAGGAATCATTTCTGAGCGTGTCAGTGTCAGAGAGCGCTAGTACATAAATAAAGTCCTTGTGAGTGTCGAGAAATTGTACGCTTGCTCGCCTGAAGCGATCGTCAAACAGCGAGGATTGCAGATCGAGTGCCGCGACACTCGATATTGAGGAAAATTTTCTGCATGCCGACTCCTTTTATGTAGGAAAAGCGAGGATTGCAGCCTTCATGGTTTATTGTAAAACGTAAATTACCTAAGAGTCTGAGGTGAAATTATCCGCTGTTTAAAACTATAAGGCTTCATAGTGAGATGATTAAAGGAAGTTCATTCAATACATTCGCTGTCCCGAGGACAACTTTTTAACCCTACTGTGGTGTTTGGATGTGTGGGACGCGTTTTCATTTTACTACTAGCATTTTTACTGTTTATACTACTTATAATTGAGATGAAGTAAACATCTGATGTGTATTTTAACACCAAAGTATTTGATTGAAAGGCATTAACAACCACAAAATGCAATGGGTCCACTAGACGCACAAACACTGGCTGAGTAACAACAATATGAACACCACACAGGAGCTAATGCTGCGTGATTGCCAACTCTAATGTGGGGGTTCTAATGATGCAGTCGAGTCCATTAGGAGTAAAAGTTAGAATATTTTTATTATTTAGTAAAACTCGGTATGAATGAAGTAAATTATTTATGAAAATCCCTTGTAGGCCTTTTTAATACAAATGTTTGCACAAAATACTAAATTGTTTAGCAAAGACCAATAGAGAATGAATAAGTTAAAGTGTTGTAATTGAATGTAATGCTAGATGAAAAACATTAGCAAAAGTTCACTTCTTGTACAAAATACGTACAGACTAAAGAGTCATAGTTAATGTAGGCACAGTAACGAGTAAAATTTTACCCAAGATTTCAAATTAAAATTTCTGATCCGAGGGGGCTTCAAAAAGTTCGTGGAAAAAGGACAGTTAGAGAAAACGGTCAAAGTTATGATGTTTATTTTTCAACATATGCTTCATTTAGGTCAATACACTTTCGTAAACGTTGATACCAGTCTTCAAGTTCATCTGTGTACAACTGAAAATCATGCGATCTGAACCATGTCAAAGCAGTTTTTTTACAGCTGGCCTCTGACAAAATCAAGATCAGGGCAAACATCAAATTTATGGTAAAACTTAGGTGGAAGAGCAGCCAAATCCATGACTCTCTGAAATGAGTTTATGGTACCAATGCCCCAAAGAAATCAGCACCCTACAAGTGAATTAATCGTTTCAGAAGTGAAAAAATGAGACTGAAGATGATTCCTGCAGTAGCAGGCCATCCACATCAGTTTCTTTTGAAAACATTGATGCTGTTAGCGACCTCATTGAAAATGATAGGGGAATAACCACTGAATCAATATCAGACACACTCAACATTTACGTGGGTTCTGCACACACAATTCTAGTGGACAGTTTGGGGCTGAGCAAGCTCTCTGCACGATGGGTTCCAAGGCAAAATCAAGGGCAGATGTTTCCATAGAAATTTTGAACAAGTGGGATGTGAACCCTGAAGCTTTTCTGCAAAGAATTGTGACTGGGGATAAAACATGGCTCTACCAGTGCGATGCCGAGGACAAAACTCAATGGAGGCAGTGGCTGCCCAGGGGTAGAAGTGGGCCTGTCAAGGCAAAATCTGAGCATTCAAGCGCAAAGGTTATGGCCACTGTCTTCTGGAATGCAGTGGGGATCTTACAGGTGAACTTCCTCATGGACAAGAAATCAATTACGGCTGCTTATTATGAAGGCAATTTGAGAAAATTGTCGTAGAAAATCACAGAAAAATACCCTGAGAAGCTGCATCAGCGCGTTTTCTTCCATCACGACAATGCTCCCGAGCACAGCGCTCGGCAGACATGAGCTGTGCTACGAAAATTTCGATGGGAAATCATTTGGCATCCATCTTATAGCCCCGACTTAGCCCCATCCGATTTCCTTTTATTTCCAAACCTGAAAAATTCATTGAAAGGTACCCAGTTTCCATCAGTTGGAGATGTAAAAAGAGCTGCTTTGACTTGGTTCAAATCCCATGACTCAGTTTTATACAGATGGACTTAAAGACTGGTATCAACGTTTGCAGAAGTGTATTGACCTAAATGAAGCACATGTTGAAAAATAAACATCATATCTTTGACTGTTTTCTCTAATTGTTCTTTTTCCACGAACCTTGTGAAGCTCCCTCGTATAATAACTATGGAGACGAAAAATTCTTGACCAAACAATATGACAAACAATTTTAAACTGTTCACTGGTTTATTCCATTTTCAGTAATTTGTTATTCCATTAAAAAAACTTGGAATTCATTAATGAAACCAAATTCCTTCCTGGTTGATATTCCTGAAGGTGTTCCTGAATTATTAATATAATTATGACTGTGGTGACAAATTAAAAAGTCCATTCGTTATGACGTGGAGTAATTCGATAAAATAATACGAAAACTTCGAAAATTTTACATATTTTTTCTTTTCATCTTTTAGGGAGCTACAAGGTGGCACTCTTATGAAATACGAATGGCACGAAAACTAAAAAAGGCAAAAATTTAGGGATGATGAAAAAGAATAAAGGATATTTCAAATTTTATTTTACTTTGTAGGTACAGAACATAATATAATTTAGGTTATGCTATTATTGTTCGTTACATATGCGTTACTGTTATTGTTCAAACAAATGTGTGGTCAGTCAATGGTGCTGTTCATTACTTCATTAGTTATGTTGATTTCTTGAATGATGTTTTGCTTTAATGCCCCCAAAGTAGAAATGTAACTGATAGGGATTTTTCAACATCCGCAGATTTTGAATTACAATACCACCTATAACACCGAGGAACAATCTGAAAAAAGAATTTTGTTGAGTTAGATTTTTATGCTGATTAAAACTAAAAGTAGCATACTGATTCTGAAATTGCAGTCAGTTTTGTTCTAGCGCGTCAAGCTTTTTCTCTATGACTTATCCTCCAGATAAGTAAAATTCTATTACATAGTTAGCTACATTCTGATCCGCACGTGCGTTTCATATTTGCCTGCAGCTTTTATCCCTGCATACGGCTCATGAAGCATAATACTATTACAAAACAAAAATAAGTTTTTCTTGACAAAATGTATTCATTATAAGGTCTGACTTTAACAAATAGTAAATAATTTACTAATCAACAACTACAAAAAAAATATTCAAAATGCTTCACTTTTGGCCTCAATACTTCGCGTAGTCTTTTAGGAAAAACTTAATGGCCGCACGAACTACTTCTAAGGGTATTTTCTTCCAGTATTTATTCAATTTTGACTTTGGAAATTTTATACTCTGGAGACAAGTAAGCCAATTGTTCTTTTTATCAATATTCTGTTGATTATGAGATTTTTACCTAGTTTGAACATTTCGGATGAACTCAATCCCTTTTCATGCTCGATCCTGTTTCGTGTGTGTGTCCTCAAATTTGTTAAGCAATCGTCATGTAAAGGAAGGGACACTGTGGATGCAGACCAATTGAGTCACACTGGGCTGTTTGGGAAAAGAAATGATCGTTTTCTTAATTTTTTTTAGGTTTTTAACTTTTGACTGTTGCATTTTTTGAATAGTTCGTTTTTTGTATTCGACTAACATGAGGGGCATATACGTATGTGTATTTTTAGTTAGTGTACCATTTTTTTCTAAAAAACTATTTTAATTCAATTTGAAGGAAACGCCTGATAAGTTTTCAATAAGTAGCAGAAATAAGACGCTGTTTCTTTATAATGAACTTTCGCATCAATTCTACAGACATTGCCAACATTTTATGGCTAATTTTTTTGCAATAAAATTAGATATACCCTTGATAATTTATTTTATAAAATTTTATTGGGTAATATTTACGAAATAATAATTACTAAAATCGATTCAAAACATGTGACAGGAATTATGCCCCACCCTGTATTAAAGAGCTACATAACTCAGTGTACTAAGGAAGCAAGGATAATTACACGAGTTGCTGGGCCGATGTTCTTGTGCTTTCATGCTCGACACCTCGTGGCAGTTAATGAGAGATCCTCTATTTGTTCTGAGGACATCAAAGACTGCTTTTCTCCATTGTGTTTTGCGTCTAAAATAACAGGCTTCTCCCAGGCAGAACTTTGCTCAGTCTATGAGTAGGAAAAAATTTCTTTGAGAAGACTGCTTCAAAGATTGTTATGAGGGTGTTCCTTCTTAAATTTTATTCATGCTATGGGTTTGATATTTTAGAACAGTCATGTACGGTACAAAGTTTAGCAAGTACTACGACATATTTAGATACAATTTTGTAGCTTGTGCACACCTCCGTAAAAAGAATTGTAATTTTCTGTTGGTATATACAAGTAAACGCAATGGAAGTTCAAAAAATTTGATACACACCTGACGCTGCCAGAATATGATTAAATTTAGTATCATGAGTTATATGGGAATTCTCCAATAGAAATGAATTGATTTAATTTGAATAAATCGTTAATGAATACTATTCTCAACTGAAAGTACAAACCTTGTAGCAAAATAGTTAAAGAATGGTAATTTTATACACTCGTTGTCCTAAAAATAAACATTTTTAGTGCTACATAAGCGATGACTATAAAGCACAATGACTTGAAAGCATTCAAGCTGTGTCACTTATGCTTTACCACTTATTCTTTGCCACTTATGCTTTACCACTTATGCTTTGCCACTTATGCTTTGCCACTTATGCTTTACCACTTATGCTTTACCACTTATGCGGGCTAGAAACCTTGGTAAACATGACTACTTCTAAACCAGCTAGAGAAAAGGCGAATTTTCCATAATAAATCTTGAAAAATATTTTACTCACTTATGAACCATTTTTTACCCACCACTGGTAAGCCAATTAAGCTCATATTATGGCTCGTCGAAGCTAGATTCAGTAAATTTTTAGTTCATGTGAACACGTTCCGGCTATGACACATTGAAGTCAGTGCCAGCCATCCATCAACCTCAATTGTCAGGCTCTTCTTAGACGACGGTAATGCTGTGCACTAATATGCTGCATTACGTGTCTCTGAAATTCTTTTGAGAAATTTCTGCTCCGGAGTATTATCCTTGGAAGGACGCGTGACTCATCAAACAATTTGGTTTTAAAAAGATCGGCGTTTCTGTAAGCCCAATCATTCCAGTGTAACTTTATACTTCAAACAGGAAAGAATACGTTTTCTGTGTTCGGATTTTTTATTGATCTAGTAATAATACAGAAACTTGACTTCGGTTCATACTTTTACAATTATTATTTAACGACTCAAGCTGAGGCTAAACTTCATCACATGAAGCTTGTTAAATAAAAAAATTTCGCTCTTCAATTCATTTTCCAACTGAATGCCAGTTTTATACAGTTGGGAACTTTCTCGTTTGCACATATTCTTAATTTTACCCTGTAATCTCACCAAGCACAATTTATTAAACGAAAAACTTTTCAATGAGTAGCGACGACCGTATATCTATAGTCGAATTAACTTGCAAATAATATTCGTAAGAAAACTTTTAAGTATTGGTACTTCCATCCATGTAAAGGAAACTTCATGTATGAAAAATACAATGATAAAATCGTATATTTTATGACAAAAACACACGGTTTGCGTGAAAAACCTGCACTCGTATCTCGAAACGTGTTTTTTAGACTCGCCAGTATTAAGCACAAACTTCAAACACTAAATATTGGAGAGTCAATTCACAAATACATTTACGCATGACAATTCGTCACTCTTTGTACCAGTCAATAATTGACTAGCACGCAGTCAATTGTTATTGACTGATAAATTCAGCCCATTTACGAAGTCGTCCAGAAAATATACACTAAAATAGAGCTCTGTTTGGATTAACTGACAAGTAAGTCGTGGATTGTCATTTCAGAAATCGAATTCAATGCAGCAAATAGCCATAAAAATTTACTAAAAATGAGGACCTGTTTGAGAAATTCAAATTCCCGGTCGTTTGTTTGATGTGGTCTACGTGGTTGTGTTTTGCTGACGACGATTAGATCAAATTAAATTGGGACGGAAAATAACGATCCTGAGTGCACTTTCCTTACAAAAGCAAGTCTATAATTAAAATTGTTGCGAACTAATATTGGTGTACTTTGATCACTGAGACAATTAGCTCTTTGGGAATAGCGAGCTCATGAAAACTCTTACAATGTCAGTTGTGAAAATGTTCATTCACATATTTTTAGTTTGTTTTTCATTGATGAACATGTTTCTTTTGGTTTACAGAATTTATCCTAGCTCTCTAGGAAAATTTTTGCGCTGTTTTAATTGGTTGAATTTATGAAAACTCACCTGAGCACGAAAATGCATTTTAACAGATGAAAAATTCAGAATCATTCAGATTGACGTTATCTCAGAATCATGAAGTCGAATAAATTAAAAAAATTCTCAGAGGCTGAGCATTCTTATAAT
Organism: Trinorchestia longiramus; assembly: GCA_006783055.1. Lineage (NCBI taxonomy): Eukaryota > Metazoa > Arthropoda > Malacostraca > Amphipoda > Talitridae > Trinorchestia > Trinorchestia longiramus. The sequence continues at coordinate 137,592 of VCRD01000345.1, read as the reverse complement.
GTCTGGCCTCATCATTCCAGCTTCAAAACTTAATATTACTTTTAAGAGACACTCGTAACACACAGAATGTTAGCATTTCAAGTGTTGCAAGTGATACTTGTAACGCTTGGACAGAAGATTGGTGTTGAGTGAGTTACAAGTCACACTTGGAACATGTGCTGCAAGTAGTTGGAGTGCAAACAGCGATGAAGTTAAACAAGTCACTTCTTACTCTATTTTTTGCACTTCCTTCTTCCGCACGATCACAGGGCCGTCGAAAGATACGTCCGTCTTCTTCGTTTTTCAATTTATTGCTTAATTGAGGAACTTGCAACGCAAGTACACTATACGAACATCAATGGTGATAAAAACCCTTTTATTATCTCCTTTCGATTACTCAAAAATCGTGTTAATGAAAGACATCTTGATAAGAATGCAGTTCATCGCCGTTGGAGCATTCTCATTTATTTTACTTCAGTCACTCAAACAATGTTCCGGCGGCGTCAGTCGCATGTTGCAGTAAACTTCCATTGCGTTTATTAAAACTGCCGTGACTTGCCGAATGCATCTAATATTATCTGCATTGCCTATATATATATATAGATACAGGTCCCGTCTTATCTAGTAGACAATCCCAGGCTGAACCAAGCTGATTAGAAGAGTTCTATGTACTAGATTGTACCTCACACTGTACCACAATCTAAATATAAGTTGTATGTACTGCAATGCATAGCTATGAAAATCTCCTTTAGTCATCTCGTCTCTCATCCTTTGAGGAGAAACTCTTTTTTTTCTTCTGAGAACACATTCTCTGCGCACAAGCCTCATTTCCATCCCATGACTTATCACTCGAGCAGATAGTCTTGTTCTCATCTGATTGCGGAACCGTTATGCCAGAAGTCTTGAACCCATATGATCGTAAACCGCAATACTAAAAGTCTCGCTTTCCTGCGATCACGCAACCCCTGCTGAAAGCCTTACCCTCTTTGGTAACACATCCTTTCGGTAGAAAGTTTCACTTCGTCTGATCACATCCTGTGTACGAAAAGCTCCTCTTCCCCTTGCTATATGCAAGACCTGCTCCCAAACTTGCGAGATCGAAGAAACCACGCAAAGAGCAATCAAGTGTGACACCATAAAGTGTCGGTTTCCAGGAGCACTATTGATAGGTTTCTCTGCTCCTGCTCCTTTCATTGCCACTGAGAGAGTCTTTTCGCGTATGGCTTTGAATCAAAGAATATTGAGGGCTTTCAGGAAGTTATACGAGAGCAAAGTTTTTTGCCATAGAGCTCAAATCATCAGCTACGTGGACTTCTTTTCGAGGAGAATGCGGGCATCTGAGGAGTTTAATATCCGAATCTCTTGTATCTTTTATTCTTTTTACTTTCACAGAGAAAATTCATAACGAACTTGGAGATGAGGATCTAGTTTATGCACATCAAATAATTAACAAAATATGACGAGTCGTTTACTTTCATATTTGATTTATAAATAATTTTACTCGTTTGGTGGCAGTTAAACGAACTGTAAAACTATTCCAAGTCTTGTCAATTTTATTTCTGTTAAATTATAAATCGTTCAACTTGTTTAAAAAAGTTATTTATATTCTGAAAATGGTGATAGGAGTTTTGTAGTAAGTCACACACGAGAAAAACCTAACCATGTCGTAGCCACTGAATTTTCAACTAACAGTTTTGTCGGTTGAGAATTTTTTTCGACTGTCAAGTTTTCAGATCGAGTTAGAGCAACTCGTTAAATCCACGCCGTGTGGAGAAATGTATAAGAAGCTTTTTTTTACCTCGCAAATTACGTCAGTTTTCTAGGTCAAGCTCGTGCGTAGAATAGGCGAGATAAATACTTTGTATCGACTGATATCTAAAATTATTTTGCCTGAAGTTTACGGGGAACGAGCTACAGAACCAAGGTTCAATATCGGAAACTGATTCTTCATATCTTGCGAAAACACTCGCCCCACACTTCTGTTGTGTTGCATGGCAGGAGGGTCGCACGTTCCCTGCTTGTATCTCAGGTAACTCTGTTCATGTCGTTCCTCTGTTCTCAGGTCTCCCAATGTTCTCCTGTTTCATCCCTCCCCATGTTCTCATGTCTCCCCATGTTCTGCTGTTGTCACATATTTCTGTGTTTTCACTTCTAGTTTATTGGGAAAGATTACAGAGTTCACCTTAATTGTACTTTGTGTACGGATTACACGGCTGCTCCTTATGCAGAAAACCGTCATTTACTATCATCCCAGACGGTGCGTTGCAATTTCACAGTAGACTCGTAAATACAAAGTGTAACTTTTTATATAAGAGGTGCATTACGTTCATCAACAGTGTCTCGTTCAGTTGAAGGCAAGGTACCTCTTATGTGTCATATTACGTCCAAGAAACATGTGCCGTATGTCAAAAATATGTTCAAACTTCAAGCTTCTATCTTGACTATGGAATTATTCTAACGTAGCTATAATGAAGTAACTATGACTAAGATGATAAAAATTAACTGGAAAGAAACCTAGAAGGCAACAATAGAGATTTTTATGAAATTTATGCCACTAGCCTTCGTAGACAAATTAACGAAACCATTTACATTTAAAGAACTCGAGGATGTCTTTAGCTCGAAATGTCAAGTACATAAGTTTCTCCGTACGAAAGTCCAGAATAACCTAAGCTTTTGAAGCATCCTTCTCTATTCTTCCGTTTTTTTAAAGACAGCTACAATTGAATGAGACCGCTATCGATAAGAGGCTTAGAAAGCTCTACGCACATGCAAGAGTTTAATTTTTACTTGGAGCGACCTCCTGTTGTGGCAGTAATTTCATACCCGGTAAGAGTCAGCACTGCTGATTATTGTTTAAAAATTCAAATAAATTTTGAGAGAATGTGGGTTGAAATATAAATTTTAGTTCTCTGATGTCATGTTTACTTACTCAAGACTTGCGGTACTGTCACCTTCATATCCCAGGAAGCCTCAACTTGTTAACTGAAGTCGTTAGGCCTCGTCGAAACTCTGCCAACACTGGCAACAAAGCTCCGTTTAAACTGAGTCCATTGCTTCTATTATAGAGCCATTAAGTGCTGCACTCAAATCATAAGCCCTCTCGAAACCGTCAGCAAAGCGGCTCTTGGCAGCACAAATTGTCCCTGTGTGGAGTACACTCCTCACAACTTCTAGAGGGCCTATGATGAGTCTTCTCTTCATATTGAGATGCATTACCCTCGCATGACTTCAAATCAAGATGAGTCGAGCAGTGGCCGTGGGACGCCCAGGACCAGAGTCCTCTTGGGATTCAGTTCACTTTCTACTGATGATACACAGCAAATGGGCTTTCTAGGAGGATAATTGCTTCAAACCTGCTTGCATTGAAGCCTTGACGGCAATCATTAGTCTTTATTCAACGCTTTTCTCCTGAATCAGAAACTTTATTGAATTACGAGCAATTCTATTTCTGTTTCAGTGTGTTTGCTTTATCAGGGTCTTCAAGACTTTCTGTTTCTATAGATCTGTTTGAAAAGGCAATTTATCAACCGTCTAGAATGAAGAGATATGAGTCGTTCGAACATTCTTCAAAATCTTTCGGAAGTTTTTATTTCATTTTGGAGACTTCGATCAAAACTATGATAGTACTGCTGGAAAACTTCAAAACAGTCTTCATCTCAACAGTCGTTGACGATTTTGCAAGCAATATTTAAATTTGTAAATAAACATGTTTTACATGTTGGCATCTTTTAAGGAAGAAAATATGTGAGGATCATGAGCGTAATTAATAAAACCGTGACAATGGACTGCTATGCGTGTAGCTCTGAAGTGAAAACTAGTTATACGCACACGTTATTTCGCTACGCTGTAGTTAATCCTCGTGCAGTCCTAATTATTTGTCTCTCTGTTGCACCGCAGCTTCTCAAACATTAAATACATCCTTCCCTCTTCACAAACTCGTGTTACTCTTGCCTTTATTTCAACACAGAAATATTCTTCACTAATACTTTCGAAATATTGAAGTAAAGTTGTGAGTGCCAGCCTAATGTACGTCAGCCATCCTGCATAAACCGGTCGCCAGCCTCCTCAGCACTCAGTTGTCTAAAAGGCTTTACTTCTCTTAATGGGCAGATAAAGGGATACGTGCTGTATCTCACCAATGGCAAATATTGTTAATTTGACGACTCACCAAACATTTGTTCTATCATTTGAAGTTTTCAGGCAATAACTTTTTTTGCTTTGTGTCCAATGGAATTTGTTCAAACGAGGTATCTATTTGAAAAAACTCTTGATTCTTCGTGCAAAACGTACATAACTTTTAATAATGCATTAAAATCCATTGCTGAAGAAAAACACACTAACAAACAACGTCACTGGTGCTTTAATTGTTGTTCCATTTGGTTTCATAGTAAATATTACGCGAGAAAGATGGGCACTAAATATGCTAGATGACCGTCGTAATTTCGTACATATTTTTAGATTTAGTTTGCGCATGGAGCTACTTTACGTGAAGGCTGTGGAGTTATTGCAGGCATGATGCAGATGCAACACTAGCTCTGAAGAAGAAAACAAATATGAAAGCGAGTTGAGGTACGCAGAAATCCGACGTCGACTGAGCGTGTAAAGCAGCTCGCAACCCTGCACTGCTCGTCAACAGCACAAACCAACATGAACTAAAGGAACTGGTTCAATGAAGTAGGCTGTTCAGACTGCAAGTCTTCATGTCGCTTCTTCTCGTGAGTGGCTTCATTTCATCGCTCAGTTTTTGATGTATTTGTCTTATTCTCGGGAGCTCATGAGTGATATAATTTCATGGCACCAACAATGTGTTTCTCAATCTTTTCTTCGCAGTAATCCGTTTAACTGGGTCAACTTCCATGAAATACTTTCAGCAAATTCGGTCTACTTCCAACGTATTGTATATAAATGTACTCATAAGTTAGTGAGCAATAATTTTCTATTTATTCGTTTGCTCTTACACCGTTTTAATTTCAATATAAAATAAGTTAAGTTCAATTTAAAACATAGAAAGTTCATGTATAGTATGTTTGGTATTGATTTAACAGTCTCATTGTTAGCTTATTTTTTCAGTATTGATTACTGATTACTTTATGCAGATTTATTATTTAAACATGTTTGTCATGACAGGCAGTGGTCAACTGTTGATGCGTTTCTTTTCTGAATGCAATGTTATTTAATGAACGTTTACTAATTATTTGTGCTACTCATTGAAGTGCCTACCTACTTTATTTACTATTATTGTTAAACTATTGATAGTGCATTGGTGATGAGACCGCATAGATAAATATTTACAGTTTTACAGATATAATGGCTGCTCAAACGAGCTCAGAATGGAAGTATTTTAAAAACGTTTGTAACGATATGACAAAATGTAACGCCTGTAACACGAACTATTCCTGTATAGGTAGAGGAACAACATTATTACGTAACCACTTGAAATCCATGCATTACTAATGAGTTCAAAGCGTTCAAAGAAACAAAAGAAAGTTCTATAAAGATAAAATGTCTTACAGTCACTGGCGTAGTTAATTAGTAAGGAAATAAGCAAAAAGCAGACATTAGCGACTATTTGAGAAAAATAAATCATGGATCAAAAATTATGGTAGAACAAAATTATTGGATGCTAAAATTTCTGAAATGACAGTGTTAGACGACTTGCCTTTCTAAGTGAAAGAACGTCTTATGGAAGCTTTGAACGCCTCGTGCAAGCAGCGTTTCAGGATATCAATTGAAAAAGGAACTTCTTTAGAGACAAGATCTGTGAAAACATTTATCCTTCAGTTGAATAAATTTTTTTGCCAATTATCATTAACTTGATTGAATCATCGGAACTGTCTTTCACCACAGACGCATGGTTTGACAACACATCGGGACTGTCTCTTTTACCTCTGATGTGTCATACGAGTACAGTTGATGACCAACTTCAGAGACAGCATTTTGTGTTATGCGCAGAATCTTAAACGAAGCGCCATACTAGTGAGTACATAAGAGCAGCGTTTATGAAAATGTTTGATAAATGGGAAATTGTTCCTGAGAAAGTTCACTGTGTGATGCAAGACGCAGGTGCTAATATTAAAAAAGTGTTGTTTCCGTCAGAACTGAATAATTTTGATTGCTTTGCACATCAACTGCAACTGGTAGTCAGAGCTGGATTTACGACCCAGAAAAGTGCGAGCGATTTGCTCTCCAAATGCAGAGCCATTTCAACACATTGCAACCATTCACCAACTGCCTAAGAAGAGTTAAGAAAGATCCAAGAACGGCTAAACGTGCAGCAACTTCGCGCTATTTAAGACGTTGCAACAAGCTAGGACAGCAGCTTGCATACGTTAGAGAGAACTCCAGACATGGAATAGGCTGTATGTTGTACGCTGCCAGTAATAGCAAAGTAAAGTGACGTTCTGCATGAGATGATGTCCTCTTAAAGAACTAAGTTGCTGTCCTCAAGCCTTTTGATGAAGTAACCCGGAGCATCAGTGCTGCTTCATCTTGTCTTAGAGACTATACCTCTTATTGCCACATTGAAAGTCATATTTTAAGGACAGCAGCACAGTACAATATCAAGGTGTAGAAGCCATGAAAGCTAAGCTGTCGTCAGAAATGAGTGCAAGATTTAATAAATTATAGCACAACGACCGGTATGTCATCGCAACTTTCTGGATCCGAGATACGAGGGAAAATTCTTAGAACAACATGAGAGCATCAAAGGTGTATTGCAAATTTGGGGAATATGTGTTAAGAAATAAGAAACCAGGACGGAGAAAGGGAACCTGAGTGCACAACAAAAGAAAAGAAAATATTGGAGAGTAGATGTATGTACCTAGTGGCAGCAGAAGCCTTGCAGAGACAATGAGTGTCTTACTCTCGTCAATCTCGATACTGAAAAACTTTGCCAAACAGATATTTCCGAAAAAACTACCACAATGATTGACAAATATCAAAGAATGAAACACGTCCAGACGTCAGAAGATCCTCTCCTTTGTTGGCGCACGAATGCTCAGTTGTATCCTTCCCTTGCTACACTTGCTAGGACATACTTAGCCTGTCCCTCCAGCAGTGTAGCCAGTGAGCGCCTATTTAGTGGAGTTTAGCGTCATCTATGATGAAAAGAGATTAAGGTTAGCTGCTGAACGAGCACAAAAACTATTTTTTGTACAGAACTTGCCAATTATTAGCTGCAGGTATTAAATGTCAGTAAGTAGCAGCCTTTACCGAATGGGTGCTGTCTGGCAAAGAGTTTGGTGGGTGCGTGTGAGTTGGATCCTCGTCCTGCATCCTGGTAACACAGATGATGAAGTCACGCAATACTATTTCTTTTAAATTTAAGGTCATTTTGTAATAATTTTTCATGCATAATTTCATTTATGAGCTCACTAAATCACTAAACTACTTTATTGATTAGTCGCATCCATTGAAGAAATTATTCCTTCCGACATTAAAACTATTATCATTCATTATCTGTCACTGGAATTCATTTTTCATAACCTAATAGAAAAAGACAAGGCATCCACAGCCGTGGATACTGAAATTCAAAATCTGTACCTGCATCCACAGATGTTGAAAAATCCACAACCAGACCATCTCTTATGCCCGTTACACCAGACTTTGATCTTGGCACTAGTGACCGTTTTAATACGTTGAGGGACGAATGGGGAGAAAAAATTAACGCCACAAAAAGAAGATAATACGAACGTCCAATGTACAAAGTCCACGGAAAGTTTTTGTTCAACCTGCCCGGAACTACAAACCATTTCGAAATCCAAACAAAATTACGAGCAACGAAATTGAAAATTAAAAAGAAACTTCAAAGAAAAAAGAAGAAGCACAGAAACGTAATTCATTATTCTTTAGAGATAGCGCTATTACAGAACAGAAACGGAAATTTAAGCGAAGACTAGTAGAGGGCTAAGTCCTCTGCCACCCTGTGATACGAGTGAAGGATGCACACAAGAAGACGTAGTCATAGTTCACTGCAGAATTCATTAAATAATAAGTTGGCACCCTAGTGATCTCCTGAGATTATTTGATAACTTAATCTATAAAGTCCGAAATAAATCAGAAAACGTCATCATGACCTATAAATGACATTCAGTCTGAAATAGCAATAAGACCACTTGCGGAAATATACGTAGCCCGTTTGTATATTAAGCATAAGAATCGAACATTATACAATACCAGTAATATTGATGGAAGTACATTCATTGTTGTGCATTGAAATATGATGGAACTGAGTAATGCTCCTTCAAACTTTGATCTTTTTAAATTGAACTTTACTTATTTGAATTACACTTGATTTCATTTAAATTAACCTTGACTTATTTCAAGTTGAAGTCAAAACGGTGTAGAAAAACACGCCCTAAATTATTCATATTTCTCATTGATTACTTATATTTCCACGCTGTTAAATAAGTGTGCGGTAAAATAACTCAGGTTTATCAATTATTGTTCTTGGGCAGCATTGCTCCAATTTATACGAATGCCATTTCTCCCTCTTGTAAATTGCACCTCTGAATCGTTGATAATTTAAAGCTGTCATTTATGATATCTGTCATTTATAACAACGAACAATTTTTTTATCGTGGCTCTATAAAAATAGCCGAGATTGTCTCAATTTCGTTGCATCAGAAAAAATAATTTGTCTCTAGGTGCAAACGTGAGTAGCTTTTTGCTACTGAAAGCCTTTTCATGTTACTAATAAGGTTTCAGTGTTGTTCTAGTCTACACTGAAGTGTATTTTATTATTTGAGACACTGTCATCTGTACGAACGCAGAGGTTGGTTGGATTCTTCGGCATGCGATCTACTTCAGGTAATTAAAATTTTCAGCGAGAGTAGGTTACTGACACAGCGGCTGGTTGTGCGTGCAAAAACAAGCTAGATTTTTTTGCTCAGTTGCGTCCATTAGATGGAGAGAGATTTGTGTTGAGAGAAGAGTCGTTCGAGATAAAGCGAATCTCGTAATTGTCTTTAGTTCGTGTACCTGCTTTCTATATTTCTCTCCTAACTTCCTTCGTTGATTTCATGGCGTTTAACAGCACAAGTAGGTGAAAGTTTCCGTATTTTGATGTATATTATTTCATTCTGTTATTAAATATTCACGCTTCATTTCAACTACGAGAAGAAATAGTTCAGCTTCGGAAAATGACAGGGTGTCCATAAAGTCTCTTGTGAAAGTCTCTCATAAAGTCTCAACAGCACCTTTTTCACAAACAGGATTCCTGAAACACACAAATGCAAACAATGATTAAACCCTTAAATAATCACTGAATACGATAGAATAAATCTGAATAAAATATCTTAACCATTGTATTTGAAATAAATTTTTAAAATAGTAAAGAGACTTCATGGACACCCTGTATATCTTTTCTGGCCTCATCTAAAATTTTAATTAATTTCAAACGACTTACTTCACTTGAATAACCTTTTGATCATGAATTAAATAACTTTTTCTTATTAGTCAAAAGAATAATGCTGCTTTCATAAGTCTCAAATACTTCTCGTATACATTTGAATTTGGTTTTAGAAAAAGTGTAAAAATATACCCTAGTAACACTATAAGCACTAAGAATGTATTATATTGGAGCGTAGTAATTCATACATAAACTCTAAGTGATGGGACTTCAGGCGTTTCTAGCGGCTTAAATATTCCTAACAACAATTCTAGAGTTATTCTATTTTTAAAATCGTAATCACTGGAGAATCCTGCAGACACATACGAAAATATTCTGTTGAAAATGATTATTCATTAACATCATTTTTATCAGTTTGAGTACGCAGAAAAATTAAGTTGTTTCTTCGGTATTTATGAAATTCTCACAGCTTCCACAGAACGCGTTGGAAGTGAAGAAGGTAGAGCCGTTCACGTGAGTTGGTTCACTGAAGAATCACATCTTTCTTAAATGATGACAAAAATATCATAGTTGTCCAAAGTTGTCTCTTTAACTGACATGCACGGCGACATGTTTTCGAGACACTGCTGCCTTGTCACAACAGGAGATCTGGACCTCATTACTTCTATCATGTTTGTTCGTAGAAGCATCGCCCATACAGCGTACGGAATCGAACGAGTAGCTGCATAATTATTTGGATGAGAAAAATGCACAAGAGAAATCAAACGAAAACTCAGTTATATAAATACAGTGAATACCCTTGTGAGAAGGGCCTTCCAAGTACGAAAACTACCTCTCTAAGAGTCAAATAGAAGAAGTGGAAGAAATGTTTTAGTTTGTTCAACCAAGAAGCCATAGCCAATGTCAATGTACATATATAACATGTGCTAGTGCAGCTGTACAAGGCAGCTTAAGAAAACTTGTACCGCTTGTACGATGTCTGCCACGAAAATTTGCTTAAACGGATTAAGAACT